>JBCEWB010094981.1:0-12327 GCA_039654565.1 Peronia peronii
TGAAATTGTTTGGTGACATTTGAATTTAGCACCTCTGTGACCCTATCTTAAGTCCCACGTTTTGGCAAAGGGTCATAATCCCTCCCTGATCAGGAATTTGGCACTCCCATGGGTTTGTGGCCCTGGTCTGTTTCTAGTACAGAAGTCATGAAAATGGCACATATCGATTACTGCATGATTATGCTTGCTAATTTAAGTCCAGTAGAATGTACTCCGTATACCAAATATTAATTTTATGGCTGCCCTTATTGGCCCAATTGGGCAAATAAGCCCAAACCTTATTGGCCTAATTGAGCAGATAAGCCCTAACCTTATTTGCCCAAACGGACAAATAATTAGATCTATAAAGCTTGTTTTTCCATTTTTTTCCAAATGTAATTTTTAGTTAATTTGTCTTTGCAGACCTACAATTTGTTGTTAGTGTTAGTCATACAATAGTTATAGTCATGGTTAGATGGCTACATTTTGGGTCCGAAAAGGGTAGTGAAAGGGAGTAGCCGAGATATGATTTGCTTGACAAGGCCTACAATTTTTTTCGTAAGTTTGTTTCACTTTCAGAACTTTTCAGGTGACACTTCAGTATAGTTCTATACGTAGAAGCAATAACTGGATGGATTTAAGATAAACTATTTTCAGGTTAAGGGAGACTTTCCAGAAATATATGTAGCTGACAGGAATTAGACATTGGATACTGAGAGAAAAAAAAACAACAGTTTAGACATTCCTTTGGGGACTACAGTGTAAAATGCACATCAGCCCATCCACCTTCCTATCATACAACTTACAAGTGATCCGTGGCAAAGGGAAGTTGATTTGATCTACATCTAAATCTGCTGTCATAGACGTCATCATTGCACATGACTCTGGACTTTGCAGGCCTCTGTAAATTTCAAGTTTCCAAATCTTAACTATGAGTATTGATGTAAGTTGGTCAGAGAAATTAATAAATGTGCAGTTGAGATCAAATCTGTGCTCTACCGTGAAGCTCTGAAAGAGTATGCCAACAGAGATTTAAAAATAAAACCATGATCAGAAATTTGGAACTTCTCATACATCCATATTTGACATGATTTAGATCTAGCTGCAGATATTGAATTGGCCTATATAAACAGAAAACGTGAAATCGAACTTAGATCTATGGGACAGTCCTGTCTTAGACTTAGTGCGGATTTCTCAGTTGGGGATTTCATTCAGTTCTATGACAGAACTATAAGGATTATGACAGTTTTGTCTAGGAAGGGTGACAAGCTTGATGCACATGCTTGATAGGTTTGGCCAAGCCTGAGACTGACGATCGGATGGTTTCTGTGCACGGTATTCGACTTCAGGAAATGGGGCCAATAGTAAGGCCTAAGGTACCTAAAACTTATTGGCCCAATTGGGCGAATAAGCACTTTGTAATTTTATAATATATTATTGTAATACCGCTACCATGGCCATTGCATTAAGATCTAGCTTTTGCGTTCATTTTAATTATGTTTAACTTACAAACTCCTTCTTTACAAACACAGTGATTCTATTCCATTATCCTTTTTTTTATTCTATTCTTTGAAATATATAAGGGATGTCAAACTTCCGACATTAGGTGGAATTCTGACTTCTTTGGTTGCCACTGACTTTCCTACTTTTGCTGCGTTCGCAAGGCAATCGCGGTTTTACAATAATTTTCAAAGCGATACAGTAACAAGTCCTGCACGATCACAATGAAATTGGAAGTACGATAGACTTTTGCATATGCCTGGGATGAGAGTCGAACTGTTGTGCGGCAGCTGTTTGAAGATTGAGGTCGTAGTTCGTAGCACTGAGTTCATCACACTTGACAACAATCAGTAGAGTGGTCATGTGAGAGTTGTTGATGGAAATTCAGCACATCAGAGTACCAACAATAATAAATAATAAAAATATGCCCATGGTCTTGGAGAGACTACTGATGTAAGAGGGCGGCTTTCACGATCTAGATCTAGATATAGAAAATAGATCTAGTTTACACTCAGTGATTATGATGATGGCACTGCATGTGAGATCCTTTTCAGTTCTTGGAATGTCCACAACTGGTATCTTATAATCCCACCCCAGGACTTTGTGAAAACTTGCAAACTTCTCTCAAAACAATGCAAACTTCTGCTAATATAAAAAGCCTTTATTTTTCAAAAGCATCTTATGTAACCCAACAACACTAGACCGTCAGATAAAATACTTTAAATACCAGGGGGAAAGAGACCGAAATTTTCTGTCTTTTTTTGTGAAAGTATTTTGACATCCCTGATGTATATATTCTACCCTAACCCTACCCTAACCCTGCTCCTAACCTAACCCCGGCCCTAAAGTAAACAGCACAACACCAATAAATAATCGGCCAAAAAAGTTTATTTGTCATTTGAAACACTCAGACAATGCCAACACAGTCATAATCATATTGACAGTAATAATCTATGTCAGTTTGTCTGTGCAAATAGACTTATATATATTAGTAGTCATAACCATGTCCCTATATAATTGGAATGCAGTAATCGATATGTGCCATTTTCATGACTTCCCTAGTAGAAACAGGCCGGGACCAAATCAAAATCACATTGACAGTAATTAATCTACATCATTTTGTCTGTGCAAATAGACTTATCAATCGATATGTGCCATTTTTATGACTTCCATAGTAGAAACAGATGGGGACCACAAAGCCATGGGAGTGCCAGGATTTTAGCCTTGGAGGCTATACTCACTGATCAGGCAAAGTCAGCAACAAAGCCTAGAATTCCTTGTCTTTCTAGCAGATGTTGTTTTGGAATAGTCCTGTGTTGGGAATTGTCCGTATAATGTCATATATATGTCTGTACCTTCTTGTATGGATGCCATACAGAATTGGGGTTGGGTCTGTGTGTGAAATGCTTTGGTGTACTTTACTTATGGCTGCACTGAGCTTATTGAATGCAACGAGAGTTGTTTATGAAGAGAGAACTATTTGTGCACAACTCAGTTTGACTAATAATTGCACCCATAAAAATGTGTGAAAACTGTGGGTTGAAGATACCTATTGCAATGGTTCTCTACAAAGATTGACTATGGTATACTTGTGGAGTGATGTTGTATTGAGTGAGGATGTTGTCTAAATGTGCAGCTACTGGATCTGATCGGGGTGTCAGATCTTGGTATGTGATTGTAAACAAAGAGTGTTTTGTTTCCATGTCAGACACCATGAGATAAACAGCCTTAGTAACAACAATTTTTATCATCCGGTAGCGAAGTGCGTATCAACTGTACAGTCATAAAATTTTCACAAAAGGCGGTAGAAATAGTAAGTGTTCTTTTGCAATTAATGCCAGATGATCACCTTGTCTGGATTTGAAGGTATTCACAGTGAAAGCAAATCAATATATTTTCACATTAGATGAATAATCACAAAAGCTTGCGATAATCAAGCTTTCACAAGCTATAAGCAACTGATCTCTAGGACTCACAAAAAGACAATGATGATGCTTTTAAATTATGGCAAAAACAAGTCATGTTGGCCTATAATTCAGCAGCCAGGGATTCCCTGTGACCCCAGTTAACCCCGCTGTCAAGGCACAGGAAGGAGGTGATTTATGGCTTCACCTGAGTTGCATGATTTTCTACAAGAATGTAACGCCATGATTAAAATTTTAAAAAAAAGACTGAGTCTTGGCAATTCCAATACATGTACAATTTTGGTGTGAAATATTCTATTCAACTATCTGTGCCAGAAGTCACGACAGATATTATCTCTCTCTGGTTATTTCTGTCTATACGATGGCTATTACATCAACTTCTTTTTGTGATAGCCATCACTGCTAGAATTTAAGCGCTTCACTGCCAAGCATCAGTTGTACAGTCAATTTTCCCACTGCTATCTCCCACCTACACTCAGTCCCACCAACTGTGTGTTAGTCAACCGGCACTGTCCTCAATAGTACCACAAGCTATCAGAACCGTCAAGAATCTGTTATTCAGTATTGCTAATTATTACATGCAGAATCAGATTATTTTTGACTCTCATTGCTAAGTCATCTGTGCATCATCAGTTTGCCACGTATAACAAAAGACTGCATTCAGATGTGAAACACCGATCAGTGATTGAAGATTTAGATCAAAGGATAAGAAAGGATGCTAGGTGGAGGGCTGACCATGAACCTACCACATACCCCATCCCATCCCGCAGATAAGTGGTAACACCTCTTTCCCCTCCTCCCCTCGCATCTTTGGCGATCACTCAGATAAGCAAGATGGCAACTAATGCTGCAAGCAAGGGTGTCATCAGTGACTGAGAATCACCCGCAGGAGGTTGAAATGCAAAATGCATACCACTGCTGCAAGGTTGATTGCCTTCAGAATTGTAAGAGGATTGCACAATAGAACGGAAGTTTGTATATTGTATTTTCCGAACTTTTGTGTGTGGTGCAAAATGCACTGGATCTTCACCTTTACCTATCCCTTGACTTCCGTAGATGTCGTTGGGGCACTAACTTATGAAGATGTGTTCACCACTTTCCTCCATCTGTCTCTATCCGCCTTCACCCTGTGGGATACTGCCAGACTCAGTCCTGTCCATTCCTGTACGTTATCGTCCCATCCCTTTCTCAGTCTTCCCCGTCTCCGGCCTCTTTTAACTGTACCTTGCAAGATTGTTTTTGTAAGACCTCTTGAACGAGAAACGTGCCCGTACCATTTTACTGTCTATACTTGACAGAAACTAAAACTACCCACTATGTTATGAAACTGAAAAGAATGAAAGAAGTGCAGATCTAAATTGTAATATTTATAACGAATGAACCTTATAATTAAGATCATATAAGGAAAAGAATGTAAGACATGCAGATCTCAATGTGTAACATTGGTATTGAATGAAACTTCAGATTCGTATATGGATGTTCTATTGGTTTGTTATGTGATACATAATAATTCTAAGTAGGAACTATGGATCAGTAAATTTCCCTCCTTTTCCCTGATTTCCCCCGTTTTGAATCAGATATCCCTCTTCCACTGTTGTGAGGGTAAGCAGGTCTGCAGATGCTAGATGTTTCTAGCAAAAGCATCTCCTTCAACTAGCCTTCAACAACAAAAATTTAAAAAATAATAAATTGTACATAAAAAGAATATGTCAAATACACACACATTTTTTTTTTCCATATAAGTAACCAAAAAACCCCCCCCAAAAAAACAAAAAAGGACACAGCTGAGGCTGGAACTTTCAACTATAGGGTGATAGTAAAATCAGTCTGGTCACTTATCCAGCCAGCCACCAACGACTGTGACCTATCGGTAAAAATTAACATGTGACTATACTCCAAAATGAAAGGGATCATCGATGATTTTGTTTTCTATCCTTTATTTCTTACTTTCTCTCATCAGTGATCCATATCTAAGTCAGAATTGCATCAATATTGGGATATTGTGGCATTTTAGAAAGTAAGACATCAGATTACTCTTGGAAATAGGTATAGAAATCAGTGTGAAAAACAAAATTGGGAATTTTAGCCCTTGAAGCTGAATCTTCATTTTCTCACGGACTCAGCGGTCCCTTAGCTACCTCTCAGTAGCAAAGCCAGATGTCTAGCGTGCTCGGATAAGGGGGAATATATCTCAGAGATCCCATATGTATGTTACGCACGTTAAAGAACCTTGGCAGTTAGAAATCAATGAAGAGTGGGCAGAGTGCTGCCGTCCGGGCAAAATTTCCAAATTCCAAATCTCTACCCACAAAAGTTCTCCCCCCCAAAAAAAGGCAGCCACTTAAAACTGAGAAATCATACTTTCTTAGGATTGAAAGACTTAAGAAAAACAAACAAACCATAGTGGCTAATTGTATCAAGAAATGTGTAGAAAATGAATACAAATCAATCTAGGTTCTAGCAAATCTATAGTTCTGTTTCATCAGTTAGATCATCCATGCATCAGCACTTGTTAAGAATCGTGGGCTTCTCCTGTGTTTACAGCCATCGGTATGACATTTATATCTATTTACTAAAAATGATAATCATGCAATACCAGTATTGTTACTCAGAGATTTCTACAAGAGTAACTCCAGGTTTCACATTAGCAATACTTCAAAAGTTGAAATTGGTACTACCCAAAACCCCATTGGCAGTTGATTGTATGAATAAGACAGGGTCAAGATTCTTATCCAGTGCCTCATGGGTCAACTGTTCAAGCTCAGTGCTCATCTTGGCTTTCCAAAGGCAAGCAATGCAGATCTAAATTTAGTCTAGACATAGTTAGCTACAGTCATGGTTTTTCAATTTAGATTATACATCTAGATATAAACTGCAGTGAGCTACGACCAGATAATTCTGGAAATGACTATAATAGATCTATCTTATTTCGCAACAAAAGTATGTGATTTCAGAACTCTTGTCAGGTTTGTTATCCTGTTTAATACTCTGTTGGCAGTATACATTTGCATTTGTGTGTGTAGTGTGTCAGTTCGTATTAATATATTTTTTGTTGTTGAAGTGGTCATTTTGTCACATGTGGAGGATAGAAATAGGACGTCGTTTGTAAAGATCATTAAACTGTTATTGAAGTTGAAAGAAGCACAGATAATGTATATTGCTATTAGTTGTCACTAGATGTAAGTATTGCTCCACCTTTCAGTGGAGGTGGTGGTTTATTCATATTCCCGGTGCTGCCCTAAATCTAAAATTGCATGACTTTTTTTTTTTTTTTTTTAACTTCACCATATCACGTATAAGATGAACCAGTATTTTAACAGATTAGGCACATATTACATTTATGTTTTTTTTGTCAGATTTCTTAAATTTTGATCTTTGCAGAGTTACATTTCTGTCTTATGTCATCAATTTTTTAGGCTTAAAATGTGGAAAACAGAGGAGGATTTTCCCAGAGGTGGGTCAAAGTCAAGGACAGTTGAGAAAAACCTAGAAGCAAACGCCCAGATTTCTGACATACCTGAAAAGGTAAATTTTTATTTTATACCATTTTTCTTATTTAGAAAAAATTGTACTACGTTGATGGCACAGATCTAACAAAGATAACTGATTTAATCCTGACTTGACTCAGACCCAGACACATACAAAGCTTATCAGTTATCTCATTGACGTTTATGTGGTCAGATAAGAAAACTTGTTGAGATGCAAATACAATCTGATCTTTCTGTCATTTGTGCTAATTGGCATTTCATGTTAAATTTCTTTCATCGTGTTGTCATCACTGCATCTGAAATCCATCTTTAATATGCTTTCATGACAAAGTTGGGAAAATGCTGAAGGAGAATTCTTATTATAATTCATTGAGGCTTGATGCAAAGTTTTGATATATTTTAGTCCCTTCATTAATTGTGCCATTTGAGTTTGACTGGATTATAAGTGTCTTATTAGGTTGCCCTGAAAGGTGTTTGCCTTATGTTATCCTTCATTAGTGGCTGATTAAGAGTGCATGCTGAGTCATCATGCAGGGATTGCAAATTCTGACTGTGTCTTGTTATAATTTCTGTAACAAAATTTGAAAAAAAATATTAAAGCCAAATACAGATAAATTATACGCACATTAAGCTATATGCAATTTTGCAGGTTGATGTCAGTTCATCAGGTACCACAAAGAAGACATTCAGTGGCAGGAAAAGACAACGTTCAGCAACACCAAGCCCACTGAAGTCTTCCAAACGACAAAAAACTGAAGTTCTTCCTGTTGTAGATATACCATTGCACAAGGCAAGAACTACTGTGAATTTTAAATTTTTCTCTCTCTTTGTAAAACTTTATAGCAGGTGAAAGATAACATTTAAGAAGAGATAAGATTAACTTTATTTGTCCTCAAAAGAAATTTCCTTTCACAGTTAGTAGGACAATAATAGAATTTAGAAAGTAAAATTGAGAGATGTTGGCCTACTTTACAGTGACCTAAAAGGGCAATTTGGTCGACAAAAATGTACGCATTTTCAAACTTAATGTGCAGTATCTTGCAAACAAAAACAAATCTCATGTCTTCACATCAAAAGTGACTAAAAAAAATTTTTAATTGCGCAACTGGAAATGGACAATAGAAAAGGACTAATAAATTTGAATGGAATTTTCTGATCAGATCTGAAGTTTCTTATTCCTCAGCCGATATCACTTCATTGCTCTTGGAGGGAAGAAGTTGAAGTGTTAGATTTTTAACTGAGCAAACAACTCTCAATTTTATTTCTTAGGGTAACGTAATAATTTTTCCAAACCACCTAAAGTATAGAAATGCAACCGAATTTTGATTTCCAGAATTGGTGCACAATATTTATCAGCAGTTTGAAGCCTATATGAAGAAGAGACATAACAATGTGTTTTCTAGACATAATCATTTTCCACATATCATATCCTGGTGGATGACTTGTTTAGAAACCAGTGGGAAATAAAAACAGCATTTTTTAGGACACTAATGATTTTAACCAAAACAATGAAATAGCTTTAATGGACAAATGAAATAAGGGTTTAAAAATTATTATAAAACCATACTGTTTACAAACAAAATACATATAAAAGGGCAAGTCAGTGAACATAGATTACTTTAAAAAAGAAAGTGCACGCCCTCTTCCTTGCTCTATCAGTCATACATGCCTTTTTTTCCCCGTTTAATACCCTCATGATCACCATAGTTGCACTCACACACAAATATTTAACACCCACTTTGTTAAAAATAATTTCTTCATTCTTGTGAAAGTTGATACTGATGATCTTTCAAAATTAGTATTATGATGGCAGACAATAGTTAATTTTTTTTGTCCACGTATACTGCTGTTTTCTATTTCGTATTACATAATAAAATTAGAAAATTTAGATTTTTGAAAAGATATCACCTTTATTCTGTCAAATCCATAATTGACCTCTTTATTTTTTTTTTTTTTTAACTTTTCAGGATTTAAGTACTGAATTGTGCATTCTGGGCTGTGTGAGACATGCACAAGGTTATTCTGTTTCAGTTTCACTACCTGGAAACCTTGTGGCAGCCCTCCCTATCACAGAAATTTCACCAGCATACACTCAACAATTGCAGGCTTTAGCATATAGTGAAGATCCTGACACGCTTGAGGTGAGGACAAAGATAGAATTCTGACCATTGCCCTTTTTTTTTTTTTTTTAAAATTTTTTGTAATTTTTCCATAGATCTGTGTTGCATTTTTTTTTTCAGTTTGAGTTCTGTGTCATCTAACTTTGCCAGTAACAGTTATAATCTGTAAGTCAGTTGTGAAAAAACATTGATCTGTATATTCATCATTTATTTATGAGAACTGTATTTCCATGCCAGATTTTAAAGCCTGTAGATGAGCTCTTGAAGCCAGGAATGTTGCTTTCAGTGATGGTAAAAGACATCATAGATGACAAGCAACGGGGCAAAAAAAGCATTAGACTTTCCAGCGTACCTTCAGGTTCTAATGCAAACATTCCTCTAAAAAATATCAAAGATGGCATGGTAGGTATATTGTAATTTATGTTGTAATTCTCAGTGATGGTGAACTTTAGATACAAGAGTAGGTTTGTTGTAGAAACTCTTGTGTTACACTTCACAGAATTCTTCAAAAGTATGGAAGCCTGAAAAAAGTATGAAAATTTAAGCGAATGATTTTGTTAAGCTAAGACTGTGGAAAAAATGTACGTATAATTTTTTTGATGCATATAGAGCAGTCCATGTTTATTCAGCTGTCGCTAATTTCAATTAAAACATGGTGATCATGTTTTGAGTTGGTGAAAGGAAATCTATAGCTGGATGATAACATGAATGAGTATTGTTGTCATTGTCATAAGTATTTTGATATTTGTCGTCTATATCTAGATTTATTTTTCAACATGTAGCATAAATGTAATTGTATTTTACACAGCAAGATAGATAGACTGATAGACAAAGATTTTCTTTACCATAGATGGTGTCTAAGTTTGTCTTCCCAATCTTCAGGGAGTCACAGTTTCACTTTGATGAATGAAGTGCAAGAGTATCTACCATCTGTAATTAAAGGAACATGAAGAAGACTAGCTGAAAATCTTGCAAGTTCACTCTTTTGCTTGAAATAAGTTTTGGAAGCAAGGAAAGTGTATTTGTGAACAGGCGGCGGGTGTTTGCTCTCTGAATTTATGTAGATATCACCTATTTTTTAATGTTCTTATTATATTTTGTTTATTTCAGTTACTGTTTGGAAACATCTCAAGCGTTGAAGATCATGGTTACCGGCTAGATTTGGGTATTAAAGGCATACAAGCATTTCTCACAACAAAAGATGCAGAAAAATACATCAGGTTGCACAATAATGGTAATGATTAGTTTCAAAACTTGTTGTTCTTAACTCAAGATTTGCAAACCAGCCACAGATGAGCGGAAACTGCGGAGGGCTGCCGCAAATTGGATCGCAGGTGCTAGTTATTGGTCGCCTGTTGACTGTTAATTCCAGCCAGGCTTTGGAATGACTTATATTGAATCCCTGACTGACCATGTGCTTCCTCAAATTCCTCCCTCAGCTTCACCCCTTCTTTAGACATAATACTTGAAAGTTAGTCATTGGTGGAGGGCTGTACTTTCAAGTACATTTTAATTGCATAGTGGTATCAAGTTTGTCATCCCCAACATACAAACCATTCTGCTGCACATTCATTCTTAGCCAAATGTAACGCCTTAGACCAAGCCACTTCATGAAGGGGTGTAGTATCATTCATGTTCTAGTTTATCATACAAACTGTTGACTATCATGACCCTGTGATGAGTCACATATAAAGAAAAATGAATTTTTTTCCCCTCCTGTTGTTTAGTTTATTTACAGGTGAACAAGTCCATGCATCAGATTTTTGTTTTGTTAGTATTGTCAGATCATCATTTAATTAAATTGGCTGGTATTGCTCTGTTTACTTTTTATTCAGAAACATCTCATATCTACAATAAAACACAGATAGCTAGAAATGGTGGGGAAATTGAAAAGACAATTTTAATTATTTGCAAGTCCAACCATATACAGATAAAAAAAAATTTGAAAAAGAGAGGGAACAATAAATTACATAGCTTTTTGGCCATAAATCATGTTATCTCTTCTTGTATTTTTTGGTCTGGCATGCAGGACTTCCCATACTAAACGTAGTTGCCTCAGTTAATGAAGCATTTGCAGTGAAAAGATCATGATTTTGCATTTCTAAATATGTCAGTTTGTATGTATGAGATCTCTAATATTTACTAGATCTACTGCCTTAATTTTGCTTCAGACTCCCCCCTTTGTATTGGCCAGCCTATTTGGTGTGTTCTGAAAATGAAAGATAGTTCTAGCTTGAAAGCAGGTGAAAGCCGTGTAGTCAGTGTAACTATTGATCCTGCTGCTGTACAGAATGCAACTGTAAGTAGAGCAAATATTTATGTTTGTCTGTCTATTATTGCATTTATTAAGTCAAAACTATAACAGGCTGTCAGAGACCACTGTTGTTTATTATTACTGTTTTTCTTTTCATATCAAAAGGACAATATAAGTAGAGATGTTGCAATAGAAAATGTAATGTACTTTACGTAGCAGAGTATGATTTTTATGTCTTGCAATGTCGCTGAGTGGAAACAGCCAAAGAAATAAGTTACAGATAATAAAATGTACCACGGTAAAAATCTCTCTAATGATACTGTTCGCTGAGTAGCTTAGATTTTATAACTCTTATTTACATCACCTCATAGGTCAGCGAAAATACCAAACTCAGCTGTTTTGTCCCAGGGATGAATCTCAATGCTGTTGTGCAGAAAGTGAGTATTGTCTTGTTTTCTGTTATGTATTTTTAGAGATGTGTACTGAGTAAAATTTTGCATGTTAAATTGAGCGGGTAGTTGATGGAACTCGAAGAACTGTAACTGCAGCAATAGCTGTAAACGTTGGACACATTGTAAATAAATGCAGACTTGAAATATATTTTTTGCAGACTGTTACGACAATTTGTTCTTTGAAAGTTTCACATCACAAACATAGGTGATCAAAGCAACATTTAATTTTATCAGAGTATTTCTTTTACAGTCAGAATTTTTTTCTTTTTTCTAAATAAATATCTCTTAGTGTGTCTTGAAAGTTTATCAGGTAGCTTTTGTAGATCAGACATCTCTGTCGTTGTTTATCCTGTGAGCCAAGAGAAGTGTGAAGAAGGTGTGAAGATATTAAAAACAAAAATTTCATGTACATCATACTGATACTCTTTTAGTAGTTTTCGTCATTTCAGCCCAATGTCAGCCTTGACATACATTATCAGTAGTGCTGGGCGGAAATCTGGATCTTAATTTGGATAACCAGTTCCACAGTTCGCTTAAATAATTAAATTTTCCAATTTATCCAGTTCATTTACCTGATTTTGACATGATTCTGTTCTTCAATAAAGTGCC
>JBCEWB010095013.1:0-12326 GCA_039654565.1 Peronia peronii
TATCGTTTCTGTTTTCAAATAGTGTCACTTACATCCATCTTTCATTACCTCCGCCAACTAACATTCAGGGACAGGCTTGTCAATCTAAGATTTGTCTGTACTTTTTCTTTTTTAATCTGTTTTTGACTAGGTTTAAGTTTTAAATTAAGAAAAATAATAATGATTACACAGCACGATCAAATTTCTATCACCCGATATGCAAGGTGCAGACTCGAACAAACACAAAATTTACTACAATAGCATAAGTAAATGTTTATGATTAACTCCAACTTACGTGTATACATTTCAGATGATGGTTCCTTTGTTATAAGAGTATTTCAGGTTACCTGTTAATGTTCAATAATTATTTTCTCCACGTCCAAGATGCCACATAAATTGAACAGTTTATTCTATGTACTTTATCACCACAGGTCACTGTGTGCAAGCTCAACTATAAACTAGATCTATAGCCCAAATTTATCACAATCCAAGTTTCCTTATCTACAGGTATAAGTCAACAGCCAATTTCTACCACACCACCCACGGAAGATAGTCCATGTATGGGCTATGCCATTTGGCTAACGAACCGTTGCGTTTCCTTCCTCCAAAGGCGCTATGCCTGGATTGAGCTCCGGGACCAAGCGTTCCATGGTTTTTATAAAGCCGGAAAAGATTTGTTTTTGTTCCCCCGAACAATATTTCATGTAAACGGTAGGAAAAGCGATCACACAGATCTTTGTTTTCACATGAGTGCAAAAAACGACTGTGTTCCGGAATGTGCCGCGGGCTTTTGTGCATAGGAGTGTTTGGTACAGTGGATGGATCAGCGGTGTCTCACTCTTAGAGTGCAAGGTTGTTCAGAACAATCCCTCGGAGCCTCCTGAATAGCTGTACATGTAATGCTGTATGTCCGGGCGGCATGCCGAATGCCAACGCTAAACGTTATGCATGCATTTCTGTTGACTAATCTGCTTTTCATATTTTTCATGTTTTATTGTTGTTGTTGTTGTTGTTAGCTGTGGTGGTAATGGTGGCTGTTGTGGTGGATTTTGTTGACTAGGTGGTGTTTTCTTTGCTCCTGTTTACTTAAAGAAAAAAAAAAGCTGTTTAAGAGTTGTCTATCCAAGAGGAAAGAAAGAAAGAGAGAGAGAGAGAAAGAGAGAGAGGGTTGTAAAGGGGGAAGGGGAGGGGACGTGAGACAGATACATACATGTAGACAAGCATTACAGTAAACGAGGAGACATACAGCCAGATGTCAAGATAGAGAGAGGTTGAAGTAGAATAAGATTTAATTAAATACACGGGGAAATAAGCAGAGCAAAAAACTGGCAGAGAGAGAGAGTGAGAGAAGCGAGGTTTGAGTGCGTAAGAGAAAACCAAAGATTGAGAGAGGTAAAAAGGCACGGAGAGAGAGGGAGAAGGTAAAACAAAGAGATGAGAGAGTGAGAGATAGGAAAAGGATGAAAGAGAAAAGAACAAAAACAGTAAGACATTTCAGTCGGCACTCTAACATAGCAAAAATTTACAGTACACTGTGAAGATACCACAGAGCTGGCAAGGCGCTGTTCCTCAGTAACAGTCAGCGGGTAGGCTAAACTGACTTATCTAAACTAAGCAGCAGATTAGTCCTCTCTCTCTCTCCCTGTCAGCATACAATCATTGAAACCAAACCTATAGCACTGAAATCAAAGTTAAAGTCAAAGAAATCAAATGTAAGATATGAACTCGCGGCACTGAGGCAGGCTGGAGTCGGGCGAGAAAAATTAATTGTTGTTGGCAGAAAGCTGCAATGAGCTACTAGGAATGATAGAACATGTTAGAGATCGTATATTTCTAGTGAGTTGAGCACTTCAGACTTCTTTAGTAGTGACTTTGTGTAGTTTCACCCGCCCTATTTTTACCTGTGGTTATTTTCCAGTCCAATCATCCGCACTTTGGTCAGATCCAATACTTCATAACAAAGCAGGCTATGTACTATAAAATACTACCTTTCGAACCATGCACCGACTTGTTACTAAGACCAGCATGCACAGAGACTATCAGAGAGCCTTGCCGTATGGATAATCATCAATCAACATTAATTTGGATTTTGTTCACCTTTT
Organism: Peronia peronii; assembly: GCA_039654565.1. Taxonomy (NCBI): domain Eukaryota; kingdom Metazoa; phylum Mollusca; class Gastropoda; order Systellommatophora; family Onchidiidae; genus Peronia; species Peronia peronii. The sequence goes on from JBCEWB010095013.1 coordinate 2,082, forward strand.
GGTGGCTTGATATGTGTGAACCCGGGGTAAATATTTTGCATCATCTTGTTCCACTTAAGTAGGAATGAAAAACAGTAGGAAAAGAAGGAGTAAAGGAAGAAGAGATACACAAGGAGGGGAGGATTACAAGAGGAAAAGAAAGACAGAAGGAAGGGGGAGGTAGGAAGGAAAGACGGAAGGAAGATGGAAGGGAGGGACAACAGGAGGGAAGGAAGGAGAGCCAGCAGAGAGGGAAATATAAGGCTGAAGAAAAGAAGGACCGAAGGGCTGTAGGAAGATAGGAAGAAAGGGAAAGGAAGAAAGAAAAGAAGGAAGGAAGGAAGGGTGTAGGAAGGAAGAGGCAGTAGGAAGGAGTGGACTGAAGCGAGTGAGGGAGTAAGGAAGACAGGCCAACATCGACAGACTAAGGAAGACAGGCCAACATCGACAGACTAACAGTACCGGTACTCAAAAAGATTTACTTGTTTAAGGGCATGAGACGGGAAAAAGAATGAAAACGTAACAGAGCTGCGTGAAATGAGTAAATGATCACTAGCTGTGAGCTGAACAAATGAATGCATTAGACAAGCATAGACCGTGAGAAAGACTGACAAAAATAGTGTGGAAACACAGGAAAAGAAAGCCAGTTCACTTATTTGACCAAGCTAAAGCACCAAATTCATTTACAAACATTAAAGCAATTAATGAACTCGCCATTCATCATGATGTTAAAAACACATTATGGAGTGCAAATAAAGAGTCAACATTCAAACAAAGAGTCAACGATCAACGTATCAGACAAGCATACAGTAAATCAGCCTGAATAATGATAATTAGATATACATAATAAAAATATAATAAAAAGATAGCTATGGGCTATATGGCAGAATAATCAATGGGGAACATTTTCATGGTAAGAAACGAACAGCAGTATATAGAAGAACTGGCGCATAGACATTTTTTCTTTGCAATACAAACCCGCATTTTCTCCGTCAAGTCGTATCCAATAGCTAAGTGCTCTATGAGAGACAATCCTATTAAGATCTTCCAACTGAAACACAGTGTACATGTGACCTGTCCCTAAATCATTGTTTGCTGAGCCATCTGGTTAACGAAACCTTTTGTATCTTCAAAATACAATGTATCAAGTGAATGTCCAGTTTCTTTTCGCTTGAATGTCAGTCAATTCTCTCCTGCTAACAGGTAACCCGAGCAATACTAAGTGGGTACACTATGGGGCTTCTAGGCGGTCAAGACGGGAATAATCCTATCTCTAATATTGAATGTAGTGAAATTCTTAGCCAGCTTTGTCTCGGTGCTTCCATTAAAAGCTCAAAGAGTCGAGGAATCGAACTTCCCTAGGCCTTGGTTCTCAAAATGACCAGACGGGGGCTTTGCATTTATTTCTGATCTACTTTAAGGCAAGGTCGCTTGCCTCTTTCGTATAGGACGTTTATGTTATATTTGCATGTTAGAAATGGGAAGTCTGATAGTTCACACGACTTAAAGAGTTTAGGCAGTTTGCCTTGAGCTTGACACTTCTGACGGGTCAATATAAATCTATAGTTTTTATATTATAAATAAATATTTGAAACAAAAAAGACATCCGTAAAACATCATACGCCCAGAAATTTAATGTAATTAATTAAAGATAGGGACTAGTTTTGGATCGAAAGCGAGGTTCTCAAAATGTGCCCTGATTATCTTCCTATTACCTGATTTTGGCGAGTAGTCCCTCTGTCCTTTCTTCCCATCATCTAAATATATATTCCCTAGCAGCTGCATACATTGGTAACTATATCAATGCTCATTATTTTAATTTGTCAAACATATATCTCTATGTTAAAAATCACTTCGCTCCAACGAGAAAACCCCAAAGATTCTTCGTTTTTGCACTTCCATTTCTGACATTTATTGTCTTATACAAACCTCTACCTTCAGCAACAAAATAAGAGAGTGATCAGAGCAACACTTTGAGAACCTTGCTTTCCAGTTTACTTTTCGGTTCTATATAAACCTAAATTTCCCATCCAGTACTCACAGTCGACGGTTTAGTTGCTCACAACTTAGGTCAACAAAGACCTCTAATCTACATTTACGAGTTTCACCATGCATATCAAAGTACCACATAATATTGAAGACCAAAGGAACGATGTCTTACATCTGCCACATGAGAAAATATCTGAGGAAATCCTAATTTTGAAAAATCATACAATGGATGTGTTTGGCTAGCATAAAAATATCGAAATATCTGTCGAGGAGAAGAATTTATTACATACAACCACACATATTTAAATCTATAAATGATTGGTAACCATTGGAGCTCTATAAGCATGGCGGTGTGTCTGCACTAAATTTTTTAGACTGTGTGTTGTCAATAATTCTTTGACTTCGAAACAAAATGTTAGTTCTCCGCGAAATAGTGTAAAAATGTCAGAAGTGCTCTTTCATTGCAGTCAAAGCAGACACAGAGAGATTGTTTTCATGTTCAGTTCCCGTAATTAAAAATCATACATACGGTACATAGAAATTAGTGATACAAACGTTTTTTCAAAGCCTTGAATTGTACAACTGCCTTCCTTATGAAATCTGCTCTAACCGAAGAGGACATAAGATTGCGGGAGGTGCGGGAGGATCGGAACGAATAGAAGAAGTGCGAGGAAAAATGATATCCCGAAAAACGGCTCCCTGCTGGACAGTTTCCAATACAATGGTTTTGTGTTTCGTTTTCTCTGTTCAACTTCTGGTGGATCTTCTCAGATCTTCACGGAAATACTTCAATACATTTTCAGGAATGGGGTTGGGAATTCTATTGTATATACACTGTAAATAGCGTGCATGATGTGACAGCAATTCATATACCATAAACGCAAAGGGCACCATATTTACCTCGATCTACAAAGGTTCCGCCAGTAGAAGGAACTGTGCGCAACCCAACAGTTAAAAATGTCCCGTATGTTTGTTTATTTAGCTCTAACCACATTCATTTTCACATTTCAAGGATGAGGTCAGGGCTAAAGATTCATTACTAGATTAAGTCTGCATTTAGGTTATCTTAAAGCATTCTAGATAGTTAATGATATATATTTCATCAGCCTAACAGCCTCACCTAACATTTATCACTGGATCCTAAGGAGCAGAACAAAAAATCATAGAAAAGGGGGCAAGAACTGCTGAGAGCTCGCACGGCTATACCGAAGTGAAGTTTGTGTTTGAAGAGGATTAGGTCCAGTGGACCTAAGCCTGTTAGCATAGCGTTCGCTATATCAGTAGTCTGGACAATCCCCATTGTCTTGGGGAATGCAAAAGATAATATTTGACCTAGGGCCTAGTACACTGCGGACCGTCGTCGTGGTCAGACTAATAAGCTGCCCTTTGTCTTGCCTCACTCCACTCAATGGGATCAGTGGAGTTTTGAAAACAGAAGGCGAAGAAGTCTTGAGAGGCTGATCTTGACACGGAGGTCACTATGGTGGTTCTCTGTCTATTTATAACCGCTGTAATAAGTTAAAATTAAAATACAACTTCGAATATCTGAGTATAGACTGTGTACTTGGATATGCAATTGTTCCGTTCTAACCTTTCATAAATCGCCCACAGTGGTCCAAATTATTTCTCAGAAATATAATATGCTTAAATTTATTTTGTTACCTTCATGAGGTATGAAGATATTGTCATCTCCTGTTCCGATACTACTAAATTAATAGTAATAATAGTAAACAACTGCTCATAATGTTTCAAAGAATGTGTATTTACTCTTATCAACTTTCAGCGAATTTTTTTTTTTCAAGTAGGTTAATAATATTGTGCCATCGAATGCCTAATGACATCCTCCTCTAAATCCTCAGTCATGTTGCTTTGAATATAGTTGGTCGTGAGCTTAAAGACGGTTATTATTATGAAAATATACCTGCTCATCGGATAATAATTGTCGATCTTGTTATAAAATACACATTCAGCCTCTTTGTTTACTTAATGGCAATGTTCTGGTTCTAAGTGGCATAGGCATATTTCCAACGACGATTTATTTACACCTTTTAATATCAGTCCATGGCTAGCCGGACTTCAGTCCGTGTAGTCTCCAAGTCTAGCCGGACTTCAGTCCTTGTCATTGTCATGTACGGTAGTCGTGAAGTTTTAAGTCAGCGTCGTGTTCCTTTGGGAGGGAATGGGACATGACTGTGCGTACAGCTTTGAGCATTAATTTTAGCTAAAAAAATATCCTAATAATATGATGGTCTAGGTTTATCATAAACCTTGGCGAACTTTTTCATTGAAAAATTGAATGAGATCTAGATCTAGATCTCTCCATTCTACATCTCCTTCAAGTATACCCTCAAAATGGAAAAAAAAATCAAAAAGCCACAAAGCCACACGATACAAGGAGCTGAAAAGAAATTAAATACATGTAGCGTCTATATAGATGTAGAGGCATTGGAGTTGGAGATGAACCCTTCACTCTCAATAGATGAAGTACGCAAGATGTATCTCGCAAAAGCATCTCCTTCGATTAGCCCCTCAAAATTGTACATAGATACACCAATACCATGTCAAATATACACACATTATTTTTTAATATGAAAAAAAAAAAACAGGGGCATGACTGAGGCTCGAACCCAGGGTGGTAGTAATATCAGTCTGGTCACTTGCCCATTCGGCCACGGACGACTATGACCTCCTGGCAAAAATTAACACTACATTACTATAGTCTAAAATGAGATAGATGGCCAATAATCTTGTTTTCTGTCCTTTATTTCTCACTTTCTCTCAAAAATGATCCAAATTTAAGTCAGAATCGCTGCGTTAATATTGGGGTAGAAAGTAGGACATCAGATTGCTCTCGGAAATGGGTATAAAAATCAATGCCAAAAACAAAATCGGGGTTTAGCCCTAAAGCCACAAGAGGCTAAAATCCTCGATCCGGGATTACATGTACAGACATTTCCCTTTTTGTTCTGATTTTTCATATGTCAAAATATCATAATGAACAAATGCAAGCTAAACAACATTTATGTTGAATAAGATAACAAGTTGATTCAAAAGTCGAAGGAGGAAAATGACAATACGTCCTGAACAGACGCGAAGGCTAACAGAACTCGAGTTAGGCAAGCCGCTTCGTTAATACAATGCATTTTAATACATACCGGCAATCTTTCTAGAGACTATTTCGAATAATGGAAGAAATATCTAGAGCATTCATTTCGATGACTGCTGGTCTTTCTTTCTTGCCATTCTGCTACAGCCAATTTCCATTATTCATGATGGTGGGTTTCCCTAATACAGTACTTAAGGCATAGCTTTTATTGTCAATGAGGCATATCGAGGTCGGTCACGTGACCGGCGGATCATCGCTTACACATGGGTTTGTTCATATGGTGCGAGTATGTCTGGATGCTTATCATTCATAAACAAAACCGGTGTGTGATTGACAACTCGTCGGTGATGTGATCGATCTCGAACTAATTCGTTCTACCTGTATATAACCTTCTATGATCTGAACATTCCGTATAAATCCCGCTGTCTCCATTAATGAAGGAAGTGATTATTTAGGCAACATGTTGACCAAATAACAAAAAAGCATCCCCTTTATATTACTTGGGCAACATGTTGAGCAGATAAGTGCCACTAAGAGAAGTCTGGCCTATTCTTGAAGAAGATGAATTTGCATCAACAGATCAACTGAGTCACGAAAATGATTTACTTCTTCAGCAGTTATTGTAATCGTTCTCCTAGAGTGCTGGACAACATGTTACCCAAATAATGAAATAGTATCCGTTATCCCCCCCCCCCCCCCTCCCAAATAAAATTTAAAAATCTCTGTTTATTATAAATGTATTAATGTTTCAGAAGTCATTTTCTGTTGAAATGACACGTTTTCCTAGAGCCTAGCAAAGCCGTTTTGTTTTTAGATTGAAGTTTAATATTGCAAATCGTGCTACACATTCATAATATCTTTTTTTAATTGCTTACTGCTTTATTATATAAGTTCCTGCAGCTTCTGACATGCCTCGCACTCAGTTGTTCACATGATCAAAAATATTTATCAGTTGAAAAAAATGACTCGATGAGATGTAGTTAAATGCATTTACTGAATTTTTGGCTAACTTTGTTTTCTATTGTAACAACAGGCCTAAAATTCTGCAAATATTTTACAAAGCATGTTAAATATGACATTAACACTTCAAAGCTGAAGATATTTTGTTTTTTTCCTTGTGTTGCAAGGAGACCACGATTTTTTAAAAATTTCATTTTATTTTTTTATTTATGTATTTTTGGTCCAAATCTTTCCTGTTTTGCCACTTATAAATTGCATGTATCTGTTTTTAGTGTCTTTTCTCTTGCATTCACTTGTATTCTGACAGTCACTCTTTGGGATTCATGTAAATTCAAAATCATCATAGAAAAAAGACATAGAAAACGCATTTGTAAACCAATTGATTGATGAAAGTGACTTATTTCTTCTGCGTTCCGTGTGTTATTGTAATCATTCTACTTGACTCATTTTTAGAAAAAAGTAGCTGCACATAAATATAGGCAGAAAATATGTTACCAGAGTAACAAAAAGATATCCCAATTCCCATTCATGGCACCCTGTCTATATTATTTAGGTAACATGTTACCCAAATAACGCCGGCCATTTATGAAACAGGTGGCAGAGGCATGATATTAGTGCAGCACAGGACAGCGAGTCAATTCGAAACTATGTTTTGTCAAAACAACAGGAGAAGAGAGAGCAAAGGGGAGTGAGAGAGACAGGAACAGACAGACAAAAAGATACATAGACAGAAGATAGACAGGCCAAAAAAAAATATGCAAAGATATTCAGACATTGAGGTGACTGAAACAACAATTATGTAAGTGTTACAAGACCTGGAACGTACGCTCAGTGTCAAGATAGGGGAGTAGCTGCGCATTCAAAAGGAACTTTAATGGATACGAATATGGCATAGGATCTATGAATCTATGCGACTGCATAGCATTATAGAAAGAAGGGAGAAATTTAATTGTAATACCTATTTAAAGATCCGTAAAAAAAATATAGCTGTGTATTTTGCTTACAGTCAGTCGACCGAAAGTGTACTGATCTCCAGCGACAAATGTAAAATAAGAATCATCTTCGGCCATAATATTCACTGCCGAAGCTAGGCCTATAAGCACTGACAGATTGAGAAACACAATGCCAAATTATTAAATGTGATTGCTGGCACATTTAATTTAGCGGAAACATAAAATCTGACAGTAGATGGAATACGTTGAGACTAGGCATTGAACTTTTTCAGTTTGAATGATTGAGGCCTTACAAAAATCTAGCCGTGTCGTTTGCTTAAGTGTGGTCGGCCATTCGTTCCGGTGCTGACATCTTTCGATTCAAATATACGACGCATTTGTTTAACGAGACCCTCCTGGTACAAACGGGTTTTTTCAACGGTGATCTCGTTGTTAGATATCCGGGTCGAAATGTTTACCTGCTGTGTTTTTGTGAGAGCGGATCTCAGTGCTGACTGGTTGGCTGATGGTTGTGAGGATGTGTAAGAGAAATTACTGGGTTGAGAGACTGAAGTATTCTCAGAACGTGAAGATTCCTCGCTTTCAGGCTGGCCTGTACCTGGTCCAAACCCACCACTGGTCGATGGTGTGGATGCCTGCTGATCCTGGTTTCCTTTAGGGTAGCTTTTTTTACTCATCGGAATCTGCAGTATTTTTTGTATAGCCATCTTAAAGTTCTGATCAGGGCTTCTCTCGCTGGATCGCCGGACGCCGTCAGCCCTCGATCTTTCGCTCGATCTGCTAGTCGACCGTCTATACGGAGTTGATGCTTTGGTAGCTTGTGATGTGTCTTGTTCTAAACTGGAGCTTGACACCTGGCTATGGTTGGTGGGATTATTGTCCAGCGATGGATCTTTGACGAATGATTGGTCTATGGTTGTATTTGATGTTCGTGCAGGTCGGCCAGCCTGGGCGACAACATAGCCTGATCTCACGTGTTCTCTGTGGTGATGAATGATGCAAGCTTCTCCGGGCATCCGACAGAGAGACGCCCTGTCCGACACAGCTGAGCTGGAAGCTTCGTCGGAATCGACAGATCCAACGGAAATATCGCTCAGCGTGTTTACCCCAACTTGTGGTTTGCAAGCCTCCACCTCCGCCACAGACGTTTTGTGTGCAGGCAGTGCTTTTACTGTTTCAAAAGAACTTTGCTTGACGGGGTTTGTTGAGATGTTGTTGTGAAAATGTAGATGTTGGAGTGTATCTTTTTTGTATACGCCTTGACTGACCACTTCCACATAGGGCTGCAACCACTGATGGGCAAGGACTGCGTGAATGTCGTATCTGAGGTCTGTATTGGGCTGGAGGATGCAAGAAATCACATTTTTGCATTGTGCTGACACTGTTCTGTGTTCGGGAAAATTGACTTTGCCTTTGAGTTGTCGGTACATCATCTGTGAACAGTTGCCCAAGATGGACATGTTACCATGCTGGTAATAGAGGCATCAGTTGTGTCAACAATAAATTGAGATATTTGATATGTGCACAATGCATGTAAAGATTACTTGAGAAAGTGCATGAAACTCGCAATACTCGTAAAAAAAAAATTAAAAAACAATTTTCTTTTGTTTTGCTTAATGAGTGATGTTCATGCTGAGAAACCAATTGTAACAAAACGTAAACATTTCGACTTGAAAAGCGAGCAGCAGTCTTCCAGAAATCGTAATGATATCAATAAGAATGAAATTATATAACACTAAAATCCACAATAGCGCTCTAGCACAACAGTTTTACACGTCGAAATGGCAGGCAAGAATAATTAAAGAGCAAACAAGCAAGCAGACAAACATAATGATACCCATATTTTATCAGTAACTCTATATCACGCAACACTGAAGTTTCACCAGCAAATTCTTTTCGAGTTTCTTTTACATGTTTCACATTTTCCGATATCACTGCTGAGATCAGTCCACAATTTTAAGTGCATGACTGAAACAGTCCTGTTGACTCTATGACCTCACAATCACAATATAAGAATAGACGAGGAAGACCAAAATAACCACCATAATATTCACACTGACTGAGGCCAGAATTGAAATTTGATATCTGCTTGAAATATTTTTGCAATGATTGCCATTCTCATAAACAAATTGCCAATTCATTCATTTTTGAAGAGGAAAAAAAATCAAACCAAAGTTAAGATGAAATGATTCTATGATTTATTATTATTATTTTTTTTAAGTCTACATCCTGGTAATGATATGTTGAAATGGGGCTCAATGTAGCAGTAATCGTGCTCATGGGCCATAAAATTCAAATACACGCAAGTATCTTGAAAGGACAAGAAAGGGGCTCACACCTACCTTTTTGGTATTTTTGTCATAGAATGGCATCTGGCCGGTCACCATAATGAAGATGATACAGCCCAGGCTCCAAATATCGTTTTCCAAAGGTTTGTAGGGTGTCCCTCTCAGTAAATCTGGGGACGCATAAGCTGCACTGCCACAGTAGGTACTGTTATAAGAATCAATGTAACAGATGGTTCAAGGGGGGTGAGGGAGGGGCTGTTCTGACATCAGATTCTTCCTCAAAATATTCGATTTCGGGATTTTATTTTATTTTGAAAGTTTCTGCGTTTTCTAATATAAAAGTGATATAAAAACATTGAATGTCTATTCTAAGGTGTTGGAAGGGCGGCCGTTCAAAGGTTACCGGCTCCTCTGCCGTCCCAGGCTCTGGCTCAGTCGGGACTCCATTTGAGGTAAATGATCACTATTTCTCAAAGGGCGTATGAAATACTTCATTATGATCTCTTTCGCTGATATCGGGAGCACCAATGCCAGGAGTGGACACTGGCTGACAATCTGAGTAACTGACCACATCGAATATTAGCGAAAGCTTTCGCCTGGGCCTCTATAATAGACTTCCTAGGACATGATGAATCCGCCCTGTTTCTGCTGTGTCAGAGCACAGTAGTGGGCTATTTATCACAGTAAGGATAAAGATACTCCTGGTTTTGACCGACAAAGACATGGGAGCCATATATTTGGACCCTGAAATGACTCTACAGGAGTCTTTTTTGTTGATAGGGATAAAGGAGTAAATTGGAGAAAAAATGTGAGTAGAGGCCCAGGAAAAGACAAAATAAGACATAGAAGTCATTGGAGTTTCGGGGGAGTTGGGGGGGGGGGGGGCTTTGTTTTGTGAAGTAAACATGTTTTGATGCTGAAAACCCGGTTAAACGTTTTTTCCCACTGTTTTTATAGCGAAAAAAAAAAA
>JBCEWB010095024.1:0-12326 GCA_039654565.1 Peronia peronii
CCCGATGCAGGACCCGCGAGTCGATCCCGGCCCGTTTTCTCTGTGAGCAGACGCCAAACCACAGAGCCCCTATCTCCCCCCTTAGGGATGATATGATGAGTAGCAAAATTCTGAGAAATCATATCTGATTTGTAGATCTAAAGTCTAGAACGACACTTGCAGAGGGGAGTATTCGTTTGCATGTAAGAACATTCGTGAACTAATTCATTTCTGCCATCAGCGGTATACTTATCAAATCAGGACAACGTTCCCTTGTGTGTGTTTTGCTTTGGTGCTACTCAGAATGTTTTTATCTACATGTACGAGAATGTGAATGTATCTTGCTTGTATTTTGTGATTCATCAAAGTTCATCCTATCTTGTCCTATCTTAATCCATCTGTGGAATGATCTCAGGAATGACATAAGAGAGTACGAAGCCATATCCCAGATTAAATAAAAGACTCAAAATATCTTCATTTAAGACATGTTATTCAAGACGTGGAAAGAAAATTCATATGAGAGATGGCTTTGACAGAACCAAATCTTGCAGGCAAAAGAAAATACAGAATTAAAGACTTAACTCATATAAGAGATCTCAGTGATCCTGATAGTTTGAAAATAGGAGAAAACACTGAGATAAAAACAGAGAATTTCAGCGTATCTCAGTTACATATTTGCCTTTATAAAAGTAATCTTCATTTATTACATCTCATGTTTTGTAACTACACTCTTTGATGTAGTGTCTGCACTTCAAAGTAAACCGAAGTCCAGATTATTGTCTGTGTTTTAATGCAAAATACAGTGGAATCTTATAAATATCAACCATTGTTTGTATTTCATGTATAGATAGGCCTTCGCGTCCGTGCCTTCTTTAACGATAGATTAAAATGTGTGTCTGTGGGAGAGAAAGATTTGTTTACTATAATAAGATCCAATATTACTGATCGATTCCTGTCCTGTCCGGAGTGAGCTATTCTGAGCTCGACATACGAGTGAGTGCCATCGATTGGCCTGGACTCCTGACTCACCTGTACAAGAACAATGTTAAACAGGTCATGAGTGACACTGAGGAGGGGAGAGAAAGGACTAGAGGGAGGGAAGGGAATACGGGAGGGACAGGGAAGTATTGGTGAGTTGCATTTGCCGAGTTAGAAGAAGAAGAACAGTGATGTTGGTATGAAAGTCACATAAGGTTAGAGGGAGTGATCAACACGATCTATTTCCCAGTCTATCTGACTGTTTATCTGTCTCTCTATCTACTTATCTGTCGATCTATCTCTATCTCTCTTTGTCTCTCTCTTGCTCTTTCTATTTATCTATCTGTCTGTCTGTATCTTGCTTGTCTACCTACCTACCTACTTACCTACCTACCTACTACCTACCTACCTACCTGTCTGTCTGTCTGTCTGTCTGTCTGTCTGTCTGCCTGTCTGCCTGTCTGTCTGTCTGTCTCTCTATCTCTCTATCTGTATGTCTACCTATCAGCATGACTTTATCAACCCGTGTAATCGTGCCCATCTGCCTGTTCCTCTTACTGTCATTTTCTTTTGGTGACACCTTGAAAATCTGACATAATCGACAGATAATTGGTTAAAATGAAAGGAAAAACAAACAAAACAAATGAAAAAAAAAAAACTCACTCATTCCGAGAAAGAGTCTGAGACAGACTGACAGACGGACATTCGAAATAACAAACAACAATATACGCAATATATCAGTATGCAACATTAAGATAATTGGCTCCCCCCCCCCGACTTCAGCGCTTTACCCTCCCTATTACTATGTTGTTGTCTTTTTTTCTTAGCATGAAACGGGTGTTTTATACCAAGACATCTATCAAATTCTATCAAATTAATGAGCTCGGAACAGACGGACATACGCACTGATGGTAACATCAGAGAAATAATGAAGAACGAGATGAATTGGGAGGGGGAGAGGGAAGGAAGGGGAAAGGGAATGTTAGGAGGTAGAGGTTGTTTAAGGTTGTATTCTGTGTGCTTCAGTATTACATTTTTTCTCTCGGTGTTCTTGCTTTTGATTTTCTCCTTTCTTTGTCTGCTGTTCTTTTATATTTGCTGTGAGTATTTGGGGAGTATAAGAGAGAGAGAGAGAGAGAGAGAGGAAGAAAGAGTGAGAGACAGATAGACAGCTAGACAGGCAGACGAAGAGAGACAGTAATGATAATAGATGGTTACACAGATTGATAGCTGGATGGATGGATGAATGGAGGGATGGATGGATGGATGGATGGATGGATGGATGGATGGATGGATGGATGGGTGGATGGATGGAGGGAGGGAGGGGGAGGGAGGGAGGGAGGGAGGGAGCCCGGAGGGAGGGCTGGATGGATGGATGATGGATGGATGGAGGAAGGGATGGAGAGATGGAATGATAGATGAGTGGATGGATGGATGGATGGATGGATGGATGGATGGATAAATCTATGGATGGATAGATACACGCATAGACAGACATACCGACGGATTGATGGATTGGAAACTTAGTCTGCGACGTCTCGATTCCACCCAGAACAAATTGGTCAAAAGAAATGGATAGAAGATGGGAGAGAGGTATAAAATAACTGAACAGAAAGAGAAGAAAAGATTGTGTGATGTATGGACGGATTCATGACGTCGTCCATCGCAGCATCAGTTAATTGATGAGGCTAAGCCCAGAATAGGCAGACATAGACATAGTATTACAGGCGACAAGTCTGTCTGGAGTCTGGGCAGTCATGGGTAGGTTAGGTCTGCCGTGATGGTCCATCGTAAAGCACACAGAATAGTCCACGATCTCAAAAATCCATCTTTCTCTCTCTCTCTCTTTCTCTGTTCATCTACACTCTCTCTCTCTTTCGCTGACTTCTCAATTTATCTCTCTCTTTCTTTGCTCTCTCTCTCTCTCTCTCTCTACCCTCTTCTCCATCTTTCTCTTCCTCCCCCTCTCTTATCCTCTCTTTCTCTCTTCCGTCCAATCTTGTGAGTTTTTTCCCTTTTCTTTACCTTTATCCCTCCCTGTCTTTCTGCTCCCCCTCCTCTCTCTCTCTTTCTCCCTGAATATTTGTATATAGAGGTTTTACAAGTTCCACCTCTTTGCTCTTTACAACACAAAGCGTTAAACTGATATGTGATTTAGCTATACCATTCCAGCCAGGTTACCATAGCGATATCGCTTATCTAATTTCCGGTCCCCCCCCCCCTCCCGCCACACACGTAAACACCTTCTTTCCCTAGCCCCCAAATTCTACAGCGTCACCTATGTGTCTCCAGTTCTAATGCTACTGATGGCGATATCTATTCTGGACGCGACAGCTGTTGTCGATGAATGTACATGAAGAAACAAGCAAATAAACAAATCTGTTGGCCCTGATCTGTAGCTGAGAGATTTCTCAAACTGAGAAACGCCTTGTTGTATTGCATGTCTATAATCTAAAGCTCAGTCAGAGATCGTACTTTTGCTATCCTTTGAGATCTACGAGATGATCAAAATTTGAAAAAAAACATATAAGAAAAGGAGAAAGTCAAGTACTGAAATCCGCAAATTCGTTTTCTTTGTTTCTTTATCGCGATCTGGAGGGTGAGTAGTTTCTCAGACAGAGAAATGCCTTGTTATACATCATGCCTCCAATCCAAACGCTCAGAGATCGTAATTTGCCTATCTTTTAAGATCGATGTGTGATTAAGATTTGACAGAAATAAGAACTGGAATTCTGAAGCTATGGGGCAAAATACGACACATTTCTTGTGTTAAAGTGTTAAATTCACAACGCTCGAGGGATGAATTGACGTTGCTCTGACGCCATCACGGCGCTATAAATAGAACAACAAATGTGTCTCACGACAGCCTAAAGGATGTTATTGACTTTGAACTGTCTACCATTTCGTTACACAGAAAAGATGTTGTTGAAGTATGAACCCATTGTCCTGTCAACTAGTACTGACTACATAATTATGATAAACTAGGGCACATTTAGGATCGATATACTCCTGGGCAACCGACATAGATTTTGTAACTTCAGGGCGAAAATCTCAACTACTCTTAGTCTTTTTTAAAGTCCCGTGTACTTTATGGAACTTTTGTTTGTCCAAGTTAATTTGACATTGGTGTAAATGTTACAGAAAGAATTTACGAATGATTACTAATTCCTTATTGCATGTCGTTTCAATTTATGTCATATGATAGTCAGTAATGGTGGTTGGGGCGGGGGAAGGGTGGGGGGGGGGCGGATTTTTGAGGCTAAAGTGATGACATATTGACTTTCTCCCTCCATTTGTCTCGGTGTTTGGCAAAAGCTCAGTGAGGTAGCCAGAGGGTTAGCAGGTCCATTTCTTGGTGTTTTTCTCCCATTTATGGTCCTCTTCGTCTTCATCTTCGTGGTATGCCGACTTGCATGATCGATTTTGCAAGATCTATCGATCTTGTGACAAGACCTATCTTTTCGGTTTAAACAAACTATTGAAAAAAAAAACCGGCGAGAATCTGATAGTTCGTCATGAACATTCAAATGAGATGATTACTCGTGCATTCATAGACAGATAATAACTTAATAGTCTTTGCCAAGTCTGCAAATGACGTCAGTCTGTTGCCCCTGGCAAGAAAGCAGAAATACCAAGATCAGTGTGACCTATAAATGGTCGAAAAATGTCAGTCATACATCTTATTTTGCTGCTGCTATTTCGAGTTATGATGCATCACCAAGGTAATTATACTCCTGTTTCAATGATTCTTCAATATTCTAGTGATTATATCCCCCCTCCCCCTCCCGCCCTTCCCCCTTCCGGACTAAAATTGCGTTAACCGGATCTACGAACTTGAAATAATTTCTCAATGTTTAAATTGAGAGTGACAGTTTGTTAGTGAAAGGGTTAAAGTTACAGCGCCCTCTCCTTTACCACTTCTGCCACAACGAAACTTATTTTAGGAGTCCCTTGTATGCATAAGGTGTCTATTTATGACGGTTTTATTTGCACTCAAGTGGGCCGACGCTCATTCAGGATGATACCTTTGGGGGTTCAGCGACATTGCTGACTGAGGTCTGAAAAGGGATTCTAAAATTTTTGGTTTTAGACCTCTGCTCTCATTTGAAACGGTGAGGTTTTGGTCTGTCTGTCTGTGTATTTGTCTGTCTGTTTGTCTGTCTGTCTGCCAGTCTGTTCCTTCATTGATCCATCCGTACATCCATCTATCCATCCATCCATCCACCCTTCCATTTGTCCGCCTGCCCGCCCACCAGCCCATCCAATGTCCACCCATCCATCTATCCATCCATCTATCCATCTGTCCATCCGTCCATCCATCCTTCCATCCATCCATCCATCCTTCCATCCATCCATCCTTCCATCCATCCATCCAGCCATCCAGCCATCTATCCATCTATCCGTCCGTCCGTCCATCCGTCCGCCCATCCATCCATCCATCCATCCATCCATCCATCCATCCAGTCATCTATCCATCCATCCATCCATCCCCTCTCTACTATCTGACTGTTTGTGTGCCTGTCTCTCCATCTGTTTATCTATCTATGCATTCACCCATCTGTTAGTTTGTGGTACACATGTGGTATTCATGGAATTTTGTGTTGTTTCCTAGCCATACGTCCACTTGTTGTCTAACATTACACAGTCACCGAGCTGATGTTTATGATCGCAAATAGCCAGTGTTATTTACAGACCTTCATTGATTAACGCTTTGTTATCGACATTTATAAGACCCGTGGGCGATACTGCCGGCCAAACTGGCCTACCTGAGAGTAGGGGGTGGGGGGGGGTGGGAGTGGGGGGCGCGGTGGCTCAGCGGTTTGGCGTCTACTTCATGGTGAAAACAATTCACGTCGGCGAGGTTATGGCCGGGATCGACTCACTGTCCTCCACTGGGGGATGGAAGGACACGAAGATCGAAAACCCGCATATTTTCAGTGACGAACGGTCCACTGGTTTCATATGGAAAGGAAAGCCCGACGTCTAGCCTTCTCGGATGAGGGCGAATATATTTCGGAGGTCCCGTGTGTACGTTCCACACGTTAAAAACCCATGGCAGTTCAAAATCAATGAAAGAATAGACTGCGTGCCGCTGTCCGGGCAAAATTTCCAAATTCCAAATTTCTACCCACAAAAATTCACACCGAAATCAGGGGCAGCTACTTAAAGCCGAGATAATCCTACTATCTCAGGATTGAAAGGCTTAAGAAAAACAAACTCGGACTGAGCTGTGGACATCACAACTGAGAATAGGGATCAGCAGCAGCCCTCCCCTCCTCCTCCCGACTTCCACCAATTCTTCAAATATTTAGTTTTCTACCAAACGGATTCTGATATAGCATGCCTTTCATATTAGTAAGGTCAGAGAATAGAGTTAGATATCTCCCCTCCCTCCTGAACTGATTCTCTTCTGAACACTCTCTTCTTTTTATCGCTATACTGATAATAACAACACTGCAGACTATTCTCCTGTTCAATACATCATTCCTTTTTTTAAATTTCTCTTTTTTCCAATTGTAATCCAATTCCAATTTCCGATATACCTCTAATTATGCTCTTACTAGTCTTAGCTCCCAGTTGTTACGAACTACCCTCAGCTATATCAAATAGAAATCATTCTGCACTATACACAGGTAATTCAATTTATCGCCCCGGTAGTTCCACCCTTTGAGAACCCCCGAAATGACGTCGGCGATTTGATCTAAATGCGTTGATCACTTTATTGTGAAATGATTTTCCGCTTGTAAACGGGAACAGCCCTTTATCCGGCAGCCTTTCATTTTAAATATAGAAATATCACTAAACGCTGAATAAATTTTTGACGTCAGTTAGGCCTATTTGTATGCAATTTCATCTTTCACAAACACACCAACGCACTCACACACACACACACACACACACGTGCGCGCGCTCGCACTCAACACAGGTTCTAACATGTTGAATAGTGTTAGTCATAGTCAAATGTATAAAATGTCCATAAAAATAATTTTAATACTCTATAAAAATTATGATTTTTTTTTCACGGATTTTCGGCTAACTTGTTAAACCCATAGAAATTCAGCGCGATAGAATTGCTAATCTAGGGCAATCAAGAAGTAAATGACTGTACAAAACTAGCCCAAATGCAGCACGGAAGGATATATACATAGATCATTTTGCCCACGATGACGGCAGAGTTATCTCTGTGGGAAATCCGGTAGTTAAGTGACGCGCGATGCAAAACGGATCTATGTGAACCGCAAACGAGTGAAACCTAGATCATGTTGCCACAATCTGCCCATCCATGTAATTCACCTTACAACACAGCAGCCATGCTTGCGACACTACCGCTACAATAGAGGGCACAAGTGATCTTTAATTTAAACACCTTCAAGTGTCGGTGTATCACTTGAGACCTGTAAAACTGGCAAGGCACGTCATATGGGAGCCTTTTCTGTCAAGTCAGCCCACCTTGTGACTCAATCGCTAGAAAGATAAAAGAAAGAAATCGCGATTGCAGTGCACAGGGGGCTTCCCCGTTTCTAAAAATAAACCCAGACCGATTTGTCAACACCGCGTGGATGACTGATTGAGGGGGCAGGATAGGCCCAAAATATTTGCATACCTGGCAGATGAGAAAAAAGGGCGGCGAAGATGCTTTTTACCTGACTCTTATCATTCAAGTTGGAAGTGTTCCTTTGTGAAGCTGAGTTTTCCGATCAAGTGGTGCTGAATTCTGAAGATTTGTCTTTGAGCTGGTTTCTAGATTTTCTGTGTTAGATTTGGAGTTCGCGAATTTGTAAGTGGTTGTGTTTCTCATTTGCTTTTGTTACTATTATTATTATTATTATTATCTACCTTTCAATCCTAGGAAAGTAGGATTGTCTGCCTTGTCTTTCGTGAGAACAAGTTTTCTTGGTAGAAAATTGGAATTCGGAAATAATTGTGCCCAGACAGCGGCATCTCCGCCTACTCTTCATACAATTTTGAACTATCAAGGATTTTTTTATGTGCGTTGCTTACACACAGGACCTCCGAAATATATTGGCCTTTATCCTAGAAGGCTAGAAGTCGGACTTCCCTTCCATGAAGCCAGGGGACCTTTGAATCACATTTTGCTCACTGGTTCAGTGTTTCTTTTATAGAATGTGAAAACGTAACGTAGACTCCCACCGCCCAGAGAAACATTTTTGAATCATGGACAAGGATGACTGGAAAGTCTGAAAGCTGAGAACATTTTGGGTGTTTTATGTGAAAGAGTAATACTTGTACTTTCTGGCATTGCACGGATCCTGGGAAGGGGCAAATTAATGTAGATTGTACAGGTGATGCAAAACGAAAAAAAAAACAAAAACAAAACAACAACAAGAAAACAACAACAACAACACAAAACCCACCAGGTTCTAAAACGTTCTGATTACTTACAGTAGTATAAAGTAGAACATTCGTTTGACCCAGGCTGTTCCTGTTTGACCCCTCTGAAGGAAAGGAAGAAAAAATGAGGATGAAAAAAAAAAACCAAAAAAAAACAAAACAAAAAAAACAAGCGAAGTTACGATATCAAATTATCCGAAGCAAGTTAGTATTACCACAAAAACAGAGGTCCAGAATATTTATACACGTAGGTGGGAGCAAAGCCATGGGGCAGAATAATGGCCATTCAGCGCAAGATATCATGTACTCTAATGTAGAATAATGCTATTTTAGTTTGGGCATTACGAAAGACTTCAAGTTATTTCGAGCTGAGAGAGCTATAATAGGGAGGAGAACTGGTGATATGTTCTCCATATCTTTTCTCGGGTCAAAATAGGATTCAGATATCTCCATCTTTGATCGATAGACAGGCCGTATGGAGCCGGATATTCTGTGATCAGACGGATGTAGTGAGTGAGCGGTATTTCACTCCAACAGTCAGTTGTCTCGTGTCTTTCATAACTTTATGTGAGAGTGAGTAACTGTGATAGAGATACAAAAAGTGAAGACTTAGTTATGTTCTTATGTTCAAGGATTCGCCACCACATAGGACGTAACTGCAATTTGTATGTATAAGAATGATCTGTAGTACAAGTCTGCGCTTTGAAAGTAATTTTTCTTACAAAATAATCCCCTGTTCTTAGCTTATAACTTTTGAGGCAGTTCCATCGATGTATCAAATAAAGTTATTCTAAGCCACAAAGGGTTAACTATATGTCGTATATTCTTGCATTTACATGACATATGAGGAAATCCAGAGTCTACGGCTAAAAGAGCCTTAAGTATAATAATTAATTATGTACAGTCAAACGTATATCGGTGAAATAAGTTAAATTCTGTACACACTGCTTTGCGAGAGAATCAAGAACGTCTTATGCTAATCCCAGCATTAACGACGTCTTTCAGTTTCATTGACGTTACCAGTAACATACGGATTTCAATTATGCAATTAATTATATCAATGCTCCTATTTATAGCATCGAATTAATGACTTACATTTGTTCTTGTGTAAGTTAGGGGAACTGAGGATTTTATTCTGATGGTAATTGACTAGGTCAAGGACGTGAACATAAAAATATTTACTTATTTAGACCTGCGTTAATCTGTGCAACCACTTAAGAATAAAGAAGAGCTGTAGTGTAAATATCGTATAATTCCGCTTTTATGCATACCAGATTGTGGGGATGTCGAATATTGCGCTTCGCTCGGTTTAACTTTTAAAGTATCAGATAAAAATTGGTGGAAGTTCTATAGTTTCTGTAATGATGTTTAATCGTATTTAAGAAGTGAACTGTTCGGCTTGATGACCTATACAGGAAGTACATCTTTGCTACTATCTCCCTCTTATAAGGCCATAACTTCTTCCGGGGTCATCCGGACACCTCCTGGCGAGTTGTGCACAAGTCTTCTCTGTCTGTCCCGATTGCGGGCCTGGGTCTCTGCCCATGTTTTCTATCTGGGTCCATTTTCTCTTCCAACAAGTCACTTTGTTCACGCATATTATAAATCCTCTCTAGTCCAGTGTTGGAAATTTTATGGTACATTCTGTCAAGAGAATAGGTTAACATTGTATTTTTGAAAAGATCTTATGTGGATCGAGTTCGATTGCTTTCCTCCATAGACAGTGAATTTCTCAAGTTCTTTGTACATGTATGTTGGACAACAGACTGTCTCTATTGTGAATGAAGTTCACTGATGTGTTAATAGCTCTACAGCTACGTACTCTACGTATGTGGTCTAACGCCACGTTAATGGCTCTAAAAATTAATGGCTCTAAAGCCATTTTGGGGGTTCAAGAGAATTAAACGTGTATATATTTATTATGCAAACAATAGATTGAACACTAGAAAGAAGCTAGGCAGAAGGAAAACCAACGACATTCAGGAAGGGACAAAGAAAATATTTGCAGAAATTGCGGCCCTGGTCCACAGCTGCTGTGACCTGTGTAGAGGATTGGTTCATCTCGTGCGCCGCCGTTATCTCAGAATGAGTTAAGGGTTACGAAGAAGACATAATTGTGCAAAGTACAGTGAATAAATCTTCGAGTTTGAGCAGATCATGTTTATCAGTTCATTGACTCGACTTAGATTAATGAGCCACAAATAGGATGACGCATCGGGCAGTGTTAAGTTGACTCGCCTTTCACCACACTCATAAAGACACATAAGAAAAGTCATACGTGTCGTTTTGTTATTATTATTATTATTATGTCGTTGTTGTTGTTGTCTTTTTTTTTTTTTTGGTCATCTGTCAACAGTTAGGCCAGCCACTTTGGCCAAAGGTCAGAGGTATCTGGGTCAAAAGGTCATCGCTCATGTTAGCAATGTGAGGAGACTGCAGCTCAAGCGATGCCGAAAATCAAAGCAGAAAGTTGTTTGTCTTTAGGAAGTGACTTCATCATTTATGTCAATGACGTCTAAATTGTGTTATTAAGTTGAGAGTGCCTTGTGTTATGAAGTCGTAAATGGTGATATTCAGTTTAGTTTTAGCATATAGTGCTGTGCTTATTCTTCAGTATTTGTCGGATGTTGATGTATTTAACAGTGTTATCATGTCTTGTATTTGCAAGATGGTATTAAGTTTACCGTTGTCTTTCCATATCCATGACTAATTAATCCATTACTAAATTTGCTAATTCCTATGCTGTTTGCACGTCCATGCAACAATATCTTACGGTCCAGAATTCAGAAAAATTAATGTAATAGATATTCCTAGACCGACTGTGTTTTTCCTGGCTCCTCTTCGACACCTCAGACCGATAATATAACGTCCAGTCATTTCACAATCTCCTCCAATGTTATATTATTTGTTTGTTGATATTATCTTTGTCCCTGGCAGTGCTAAACTAGGTCATACAGCATAACAAGGAACGAACGAACGCAAAAAAAAAAAGATCCAGGACACGCTGAAGAGAACATTCAAGTGAGACGCGGCGAGGAACATTTGAAAAACGCGTTAACTAAAGAAACGCTCAAAACTCTTTTTAACTAGATCTATCTACGACTGATTATTACTATTGTCGAGTTATACCGTGTGGATCAGCCGTGGTAAGCAGCTGTGCGGTTGTATTTTGGAACTGACTTAAGCCGGCGACTCAGTGGAAAGACAGAACTAAACAGGTTATTCCTGGACCTGGGACTAGAACTTAAGAGTCCGTTTTACTGTCGTGAACAGTGCATACATAGTGAGTGAGGTGTGCTCTCCAGCCCAGAGCCCTGTGGGTTTGTGTCGCCGTTGGTCGAGAGGTAATCGGAGGGGATTAAGGTCAGGCCGTATAAATGAGGTTCACCATGTCAGATGAGAACCCAGAAGCGGAAAGCCCGCATCAGATCAGGGATAGATCAAGCAGCGGAGTAAGTACATGTCCTAATCATTACACTGTCAGCTCCAATTCTCATGGAGTTATTTACACTATCATACCATTTTCCTCTCTACATAACACTATAGCTTGCATTCTCATGGGATCAGATGCCATAATTATTATATCATTTTGCTCTGTATATAAAACCATAGCTCACATTCTCATCGAATCAAATGCAATATTACAGCATTTTGTTCTTTATATAACACCATGGTTTCAATTCCCATTGAATCAGATTCATTGTAATTATAGTATTTTTCTCGTTCTACAATAAAAACAGAGAGTCATTAGTCGAGTCAATCTCAACACTTTTGTTATATCGGGCAAAAATGTTTTAAACATAAGTCATTTGGTGAGCTATTCATTATGGCTTTATTAATTTCATACATAACTCTTTCGGTGAAATTCTGCTCTAATGACATTACCTGCTAGCTCTGATGTTCAGGAATGCCATGAGACCTCAGTTGTATTTTGACACAGTGGTGTCGGTGGCCTAGCGGTTGGGCCGTCGGACTCGGGATCTGAAGTTCCGGGTTCGAATCCTGACAGGTCCCGA
>JBCEWB010095035.1:0-12325 GCA_039654565.1 Peronia peronii
TATTTATATAAATTTTTAAAAAATTGACACTCAATGCTAACCAATAAAATACAGGTTGTAAAACAAAAAAAAATTGTTAAAAATTTTTACTACAGAATATAGCCATACCAAATAGCCTGTTGCCCAGACTAATAATCAGAAAATGTGTGTGCCAAATTTGAGCCCTATAGAGTGTATACTTTTCGAGATTTTAAGATTTTTTAAAAAAAATTTAAAAGTCTTAAAATCTCAAAAAGTATACACTCTATATGTGTCTGCGCATATGTGTGTGTGTGTGTGTGTGTGTGAGTGGGTCATAGAAAGAACTGCTAGGAAGAAAGAAAAACAAAAAAGTAGAAGAGGGAACAACGAGAGGACAGTATACCTCCTGTGATTGATCAGAGAAAGGCGTAAATGTTTGTGGGAAAAAAAAAAAAGAAGTTTTGCAGAGGGTTGAAATAGAGGTGTGAACCCATTTGCAGAAGACCCTTGCTAGTGCTGTCATTGCTGCCCCAATTTTTATTTATTTATTTACTTCTTTTTCAGATCCAAAAGTCACAAGTGTAGCTGCTCCTAAAATCACACAAAAACAGGCAGAGACCTAAGACAACAAACAGACCCACTCTCGTCATTCGCTTGACGGCTCACGCACCAATTTATTTCACTCACTCACTCACTAATTCTCTCATTCACTCAACTCATTCTCAATCTCTCTTTATTTCTCTCTCTCTCATTTCCCATCTTTAGATATCGCCAGGCTGAGGATCTTAGCACAGATATTAGAAAGGTTAGGCGGGGTAAAACAAAGCTAGAGACACTAAAGGGCTCTGATGTTCCAACCACTGGCCAGTGTGGTTCACATCAATACATAGAATCTTTTGATAGATGCAGTATGCCGTGGATCGGGGCATGAGTCAAGAGGTTGCAATGAGATTCCAAGTCAGGCGTATGCATGTAATTTTCACGTAACATTCAGTAATATAGCTGATGCCGTCGATTGCTCCTGGCAAAGAGGAGGACCGCCACCTATGGGTCCATGGTCGGCTGGAGCCAAGTGGGCGGAGTTAATTATGCATGAGAGCAAGCAGAGGGCTGAGCCAGTGACATGGTTGGAATTCGACATACAAATATATCTTGTAGCACATGAGACAGGTCTTCAAATGATTACTTATATGGCTGATAGCGGTGAAGTGGTTAATTTGTCTCTGCAAAATCTTTTGTACGGCTCCACTATGACCAAATTTGAACAGCTTTTTACTGAAAAGTTATGATGTTGGACTAACATTAATTTAACTGATAGTTTTTGTTTAAAAACAAAACAAGAAAAGAACAAAAAAACTGGTGAAAAAAGTCGCACGTTTTAATAAACAAAACATGACAGCCGTTGAAAATTGTACATGCAATTACACACAGAACCATGTGAAACTATGTCAGTAGTTTAGGTCATATGTTTTCAAATTCACAGTAGATTTATTAGTGTTCTGTGATGAATAAACTGGACCTATGGCTTGAAGGCAAGTTATAAATAGTGCTCAAACCACTCTTTGCAGAAATTTTGGAATTGAAATCTAGTGCCAGCGGTTTTTACACTGTACAGAGCGCTTATTTTTTGGTGTATCATATTGCGTAATCTCTCATGCACCTTTACTACTACGGCAGGCTGAGCAAAAAATACATGGGCTGACATGTGGCCAGGGACAACACCTGATGTCTAATGAGATGAGGGTTGTTATGGTGGGGCATGTTTTACTGTAGGCACAAAGAGGGGTCAGTCCAGGAGAAGAGAAAGCAGAGGAGCATATGACAAGGCAGAGTTACGGAAA
Organism: Peronia peronii; assembly: GCA_039654565.1. Classification (NCBI taxonomy): domain Eukaryota; kingdom Metazoa; phylum Mollusca; class Gastropoda; order Systellommatophora; family Onchidiidae; genus Peronia; species Peronia peronii. The sequence goes on from JBCEWB010095035.1 coordinate 1,803, forward strand.
ATAGGAGAGAACACTTGATTGAAGCGGTAATTTGCACAGCTCAATATGTTCAAAGATCTCGACACTGCAATCTCAGCCATTGGCTGACAGACAGAAATTGTGTAACTGGCACGACTAGAGTTGCCACTGTGCCAGATTTGCATCAAGTATGTGAACAACATGTACCTCACAAACTTCTAATGTAACATTTGATCAAATTAGTGAACTATATACGGACAAAATATCTTTTACTCATTCGAAGTATTTTTTTTTTTTACACAGATTAAAACATTCTTGTCAAATGCAAAATAAATGCAAGATAAACAACAAAACATCGCCTCCCCTTGCATATACATGGTTTGCGCATTAGAGTCAAGTGTGACTAAATCACCTTGCAAATTCATGCATTTCTAATGAATATTTTCCAGAGATATTTACAACTTACACAGCATAGAAAACAAAGTGCACTACAACTTGTGAGAAAAAAAAAGATTTGACTTAATTTTGCGGACACACCGTTTGCCCCAGACAGCGATGATATGCATTAGGCCTATATTTATTAAAATACTCCAGTATCTTTTTGTTTCTCAGTACCAAAAATGTTAAATCTTCAAAATAAAATGATCAATATAAGAATTACAGAGAAAAAAAATAAAAAAATAAAAAGGAACATTCTCCTATCTGAGTCTTATATATTCCAGTAGATTTATGTTATGGGCACCATGAAACAAGCCTTCACACTTTTATTTTGTCCCTACCTGCACATTAACCAATTTAAGCCATTCAGTGGCCGGTGTGTAGAAGAGGAGCTGACCATGGGGCATTGGGCTGGGACCATAGTTGCGTAAGATGTACATGTGAGCCAGGGAAAACCACTGCTCTCCTTCAGCATTGAGCACATCACGTGGCAGTGACAGGTGACCTGGGATAGATGCCCTGGCAGATTGAGAAGTTATTATCAGCATCAAAATATTTCCAGCTCAGCATTCATTCAACAAATCCATATAGGCCTTTCTGTATGCACCCCTTTTTACATGTACTACCTAGAAAATCAGTTGATTGCTATTAAAATGAGGACAACTTCATGACCAGTTTGCTGTTCACAGGTAATCAAAATTCTGACAAATATTTATGTAGTTAACTTTATAATATATGAATTCTATCTCTGTACAATCATATTAATAGAAACAGTTGGTTACACCGTGACTGAGAGTTTCGTCATACCTTTTCCTAAAATAATTTTCCTAATCTGTTTTTTATTCCTATGGGATTGTTCATTATATGATTCAAGAATAATATACCACAGAAGCAAAGCATTCTATATCTCAGAACCATAGAAATGTGATATACATATGACCCTAGTTACCAATTGTTCCAGCAACTGCACAGTTTTAAACTTGAGATAGCTCCTTGTAAAAGGCTGAAAAGTGACATGGTATAACATGACAATTGAAATGTAAGCTGCACAATAATAAATCAGCAATGAAAGACAGTTTTCCTTTACCCAGATAGTTTCATCTCTGTCTTCATCTCTACAGGGATGGTCAAAGTCATAGTCTTTTCAGGTGCATCATAATCTTCAGACTTGTCAACTGAGCTGACGGCTGTTTTTACTTCCAGTTCATGGACATCATATGGCAGATTATGGGCATAAAATCTGGCACTAAAAACTACCTGGAAAAGAGAAGAGATTATAGATGTATATGAAATTTGCTAACTACGGACATAAAATTTGACTGAAAAATTTATTGAGTCAATTTCATGCCGACTTTGAGACGGCAAAGACATTACTAATTAAAACTTTAAATGTTCATGAAAACAATTGTATGTTTCAACACTCAGCAAAATTTTAGTTAGGGATATAATAAACAAATGAGATAATAAAATCAACTGCTACCTTCTAGCATACTGTTCTAATTTCGTAGACAATCCTAACCAGCAGGTCAAAGTCACAAACAAGTTGAAGAATTAAATAAATGAAGCTTTGATGTTTGATTAAACTTTAATCAAGAGTGTCTGTGTATCACTGCTGCAATATATGATCTTAGCTATCCTTCAAAGTAGATATAAAGCATTGTGCTTTATATTAAACCATCATAATTGCATCCCGCCATGTGCAAAATAGGGACAGTTTCAAGATTGCGCTTTTCCCATCTCTTCCAAAAGTCTTTGCAGAGACTAAACATGCTGGGCATCACTTACTGTGTGTCCATGTCGCACTGGATTCATTATGTCACAGCACAAACTGGCTAGTGTATCATTATTTTGATCGAGAGCTGGGGAACACATCACAGTTGTTTGTCCGCTGATCATTGTGATGGATGAGAAGGAGATAGAGGCAGGGTAATCAATAATGACTACCGTCAAATATGAGATTTCTCCGTTATTGGTAACAGTAATTTCCACATCAAATTCTGGCAAATCATCTATCATGAAATGCTCCTCCCCACTTGTGAACATGGCAGTTGTTTTAATATCCAGCTCTGGTGTACATGTATGATCCGCTCCACAGTCTAGAGCAAAGTAGGCCTGGCAAGAGAGAAGAACTTAACTCACTTTTTCGTTTTGATTACAGCTGATGAAGAGATTGCAACTTGAAATTCAAATCTATCCTAATATGAAAAATGTTAAGAAACTTTTGAAGAATGTGACATTGATAGATCTCGCAGACAAATGTATATTTTTTCTTCACAAGTGAAGATAAAAATTTATGTCAAAGAAGCAAAGCTGATATATTGATATGGGATATGGTAATATGAATAACCAAAATTGTCCTGCAAACCTATCACCAAAGGATTTTGAAACATACACATTTCAATTGGCAGCAATGACCACAACAAGAGATTTATTTGATAAATGTTTATAACTTCTTGTGCTAGAGTTTGCAGCATACTATATGTTAAGATCTGACCATAACTAATTGCACTCTTTGGTAGCTTGATACATAATCTTTCATACAAACAATTCAAGTACAGATTTTGACACCCTATCTATACAAAATATTACTTTTCAAACAAAAATTTCTTCATCCATTAATTTAACCATTAAAGTCTGGAAATTTACATATGGTGCTTCCCACCTCCTCTCCCAAATACTGCTATCAATTCCCAAAAAAGTCACAAGTTAAACTGATGGGATGCTTTAATTTGAGTTGGAATATGGATGTCTGCCAACAAAGGCACAGGCTGCTCTAAGAAATTCTCAACATCTTTGAAAGCACAGCAGTTTTCCAAGAGTTAAAAAAATTATAAAATGCAGGTGACTGACGGGGCCTCTATCAAAAGCTCACCATTTCTCTTGTGGTCCTTGTGTTGTACTTGTTTCTGATTGGACACATAGTACACATACTGGCAATACCTATAGAGTTGGCGGCGATGTCATACTCCAAGTCAAGCTGTAGTGGGGTGATCACATCACGACTTTCCTGAAACAAGAAAATGTTACACAAGCTTCATATCAAACAAAGAGCCTTTGTCTTATTCTATTTCACTCCTACTATATGTGTGGCATTCTGAAATAATCTATTAGATGGTGAAAAATTTCAAGTCTCAGCAAAATGCAAATCATGAAAGGTTGATATCTGCTACATGTTTTAAGACTAATGTCCAGTATAATATGTATTCTTGAAATGAATTTTGAAAAGTTGAAAAGTAACCAAAGCCATATTTGTGAAAAATAAAGCTGAAAAATCTTTTGCCTTTGGCATCTATTCATCAATGCATAGTCTATGGCTTACTCACACAAACTCTGCTATTTGCCAGCACATACGTATGTCTAGCTCATCCAAACAAAGACTGCAGCTTGCCTACAGATAATCAATGGCTTACCTACATACAGACTGCAGTTTATATCATGTAGTCCATGGCTAACTTACCCACACAAAGATTTTCTGTTACCTGCACATTGTCTGTGACTTATCCACACAAAGATTACTGCTTACCCTCACATAGACTGTGTATTTCCTGGCACAAGTGACTCTATCCCATCTGAGAGTGATCAGCTCATTGATGGTATCCACCTGTGTCCTGTCATTCCCGCTGATGAACAGGCGACTTCTCTCACCTCTGTGACGCTCCAGGGTATCCAGTCGCAAGGTGATGTTGACCTCTGTTGACAGCAGGAAGTCATTCATTGAATATCATTTAACTCCAAGGCCACACACATCTCTTATCTGTGGCAAGAAGCTACTTTCAAAAAGACAAACACTACACTGATATTCTAAAGGCATCATGCGACTGAATACTTCCATGGATAAAAGAGAAAGGAAGGCCTCAGTTACATTACCGGTAAGTTTATAGGAGATAGAGTAGTGCTTCATCTTTATGAGCCTGAAAATTTTTAATTATAAAGTACATTTACAATTGTAAAATGGCACTATTAAGCTATTCTGTCTCCTGTTTGGTACGGAACTGCAGCTGTGTGCACATACAAATGTTCTAAATTAGAGCCCCAAACTTAGTTTCCTTTGTACCAGCATTGTCAAAGTAAGACCAACACTTTTTAATCATATAAGAGCCTTCAGTAATTGATGTAATTAGATAGCAACACAATAGTGACTCAAGGACCAGTTCTTGAATTCTCCAGACATTTTAATCCCCTTCTAACATACCATTTTTGCACATTTTGTCCAGTTTGATTTAACTAGAATAACAAATTTTTAAAATATGAAACCATAAAATGCTGGAACGTGAAAAATCTGATTTATATTGCTAGCTGTAAATTGGCATATTGGCATTAAGTTTACATTCTGCTATATACATCCATAGTCACAAGGAGCCTGGTGCCAAGACCACTGATAACTCACCTGAGGAAGGTGGCAAGTTCTGGCCACTATAGCGCAGACAAATGAAAGCTTGTATACAATGGTAGGGTTGACCTCGATACATGCAGTTTGGCTGACTACTCATGTTGACCATAGCTGGACTAAGCTCCAGACTGGCAAATAAGTCTAACACTGATCGTGTCCTCAACAGTACAACTTTGTTTGACTCAAATGCTCCCACAGCAATATCTAAAACGACCATGTAAAGATAAAGAAAAGAAGATAAAGATAAAATACACATTTCTCAGGTCAAATACAGCATTAGCTATATAGGTACTTGCAAAAGGATTAGGAATGTAGTAAAAAATAAAAGTGATATTCTTCATATCAATAAAACAATATTTACATTCCTATAAAAAATGTGAGAAAATAGGATGCAAAAAAAAACTATATCATATCCATAAGTTTTCTGGACAACTGTTGACAATTGGTAAATCTGTGACAGGTATTAATGTATATTGAGATATTGACAAAGCCTTTCACTGTAGATCTGCAACAGACATGGCGATTTTCCTGAAATTATTAAAACTTTGACATAATTAATCATTTTACAATAAACTGAATGATTTCTATGAAGTATCCAATACCATAACCAGTCCTTTGTAAGAGAACCTAATTGTCACATCAGTTCATGAACTTACATAATCATACTACCTTTATAATGATTCCCATCAACATCCCAGGGCCGTGAAAAGGACCAGCCAAATGCCTGTAAATCTTTATGCAAGTCTTTGCCCACAATTCTCTGTGATGGCTCTGGATGAATGCCATATTCAGCTCCATTATAAATGTATACCACTCCAGATTCTTCCTCATAAGGGGCACCAACAGCAATGTCTACGACCAAGAAAGAAACAATGTGAGCAAGCATGCATTGTAGATATATCACCCACCAATTCATGAATTTTTGACAAATAAGCAGTGGTTCTCCCACTCCAATACCAGTAGTGAACAAAAAGTACAGAACCGATAGACACATACTTCAAAGCATGAATTTAGCTAAGTATCTCACTGAACATAATTTTCAGATTCAATTCTCTCATGAGTTTACTACTGTTCCATTTATTACCAAATTTCTGCACTGATGCCTTAACTGCCATTACACTTCTGTAGGTCTAGGTAAGAACAGCCACTGTTTTCCTGCAAATATTCTTTATGCTTCATGTAAAGACAATAGGTTCAGGGATTCTTCAGTCAAAAGAACTGTTAGATGTGTTGTGTACACATATAATACATGTATCAATAAAGCGACTTTGAAAACACACCTATCCTGGGAAGTCAATGCAAATCCTTTCACTTCTTTAAAAATAATCTGTGCTGTGAAAATCATTAATAAAGGTTCACAAATATTTTTTTTCCAAACTGAGCGACATTGACATATACAAAAAAAAAAAAAAAAGAAACTGATGTCGAGCTTGCCAAGGTAGTAAGTGAATGGAAATAATTTCAAATGAAAGAACCATCAAGCAGTGAACTGTAAAATACACATTTTTGATCACCTTCATATGTATCCAGATTTAGATCTCCCACATTGGCTACTGCAGTGCCAAATCTGGCTCCAGGACTATTGGATCCCTTCAGCAATGGCTCCAATAACTCTAAATTGAACTGTGGGTGAAAGGGAATGATTTAACTGCCTTTACCAAGATATTTAAGGATAGACACTTTATTACAAGAATTGATTCTCCCATTAAAAAGAAGTGAAAAACAAAATTGAAGTGACATCATTAGGAAAAATTTATCTGGAGAGTTTATTCTTTCAAAAAATAATTGTGCAGCATACAGTTTTAATAATATTACATGAATGATAATGAATTTCATGTATTCACCCCGCCCAAGATATCAATGTATACACATTCTTTTTTTTTTCAGATGATGGAGCAAACATTTTCTGATCATCATATGAACTATCAGCTGACAAATTCAGTACAGTGCTACACTCAACTGGATGAATTATGGAAGGTGGTACTGAAATTCATCTCAATTCCACTTATTAATATTAGAGCGAATAAATGTCTCACAGCCAGTTAAAATGAGTCGTGTCAATTTTTTACCAAACTGAGTTATTACTATCACATAAAACCCTAATTCATACATTTTCATATGGTGAAAATAGTTTTGAGTTAGCTTAACTGTAGCTAGAGAGATTGCAAATTGAAGAGACCCAGCTAAATTACAAGAAAGAGAGTGAAAATGAATAGTTTAGCACACAAATATACATGAATATTCCTTCAATTTCTGCAATATAAAATGATCAATATCAGAACACTTTCATCACATTCAACACCCAATTGCTCTGTTTGAATCCAGTTATTTATGACTCATTCTGACTGGTCGTGAAAAAAAACTGATTCAGTGAATCTGAAACAGCTCTCATGTTGCATAACTGTTCTCCTATCACAGGGGACACTAAATTATGATTATGCCCTTCACTGGTAAACTAGTCACATACAAATTCCTTGTTAATGTAAACGTAGACTCTGCCCTCATCCAGTGTCTCCACATACAGTGGAGCTCCTACAACCAAATCATCCAGGCCATCTCCATTTAAGTCCACAGCACACACTGAGGCACCAAAGGAGCTGCCCAACTGAAACAGATATGAAAAATACAAAGATGAAACAGGACAAAACAAACATAAAATTGCAGTTCCTGATGTCTTTGAGTTGCTGACAGTGGTGTTTTGCATAGTACATTCCTATTACACTGTTTTGCTCTCACAGTCAAGGATGGATCTATACCTTGGGAATTGAAGATTTGATAATTATTGGAGCTCCTTTACAAACAGTAACAATAGTACAACATCTAGCGGAAGATAAAGCTCCATTAGTTACACAGTAAACTTGCAAAGATTTATATGCTAGGCAAACAGCTTAGCATTTTAAATGACAGTCTCTTGATGATCTCGTACAATAAATATAGGCTTTTTAAAAAAATAAGCTGCTTGGTTGAAAGTGATATAAACATTAAAATAATGAAAGAGGCCAAAATAGACAACAGCACTACTTACTACTGCCTTTGAATTGCTGACTATGCACCCAGTGTTTTACAAATGATATTCCCATTACACTCAAACATTCTGATAGTCAAAGCAGGACCTATACTGTATTTTGGGCGGGCCTCAAGATATTTTAATGGGAACTGCCTTGGAAACAGCAACAATAGTACAATGTCCAGCTGAAACATAAGCTTCATTAGCTTTACAGTAAATGTGCCTTTGCTGAAAGTGCAATGTTTTCTGTGTCAGGATAACTGTTGCAGCACAGTATTTTTAATGACAGTCTTATGGGAGTCTCATCTGATCCTTTATGGTATTATTATAAATAATACTATACATGATAATATTCTGTGGCCATACTGGTACACCACACAACACAACACAATGATAGATAGTACCTGACTCCCTTCCTTGGTCAGGAGCAGCTGCAATCTCTTGCTGTAGGCATGCACCTGCAAAAGGAACCAAAACCATCACATTTACATAAAATTCTTGGTTACACATTCCAAATACTTGCATCTGATTATCTAAATGATTGATAAATAATTTATATGATCTCAGACATAATTCAGCTACTGAAAGTGAATATATTTAAATCTTGATATGATGAGTTAAAATATATAAAAGAAATGGGAGGCCTGAATTTTCTAGACAATCTTGTTGAATAAAAACTTTGATGAAACATTTGCTAGTATTGTTCCTGGGATAAATGACAATTGATGTTTGCTCTTATAACAAACAGCAGCTATGAAGTCTCATGGAAAAGCTAGTTAAATTCAAAACAATTCCAGGAACTGACTACTTTCCTTTCACTGTCAATCACTAAACAATACCACACTCACTTTACCGTAACCTCCAGATCGTGGCCCACCCACAATGGTGAAGCTGCCTTCGGCTGATAGCTTAGCTGTTGTTATGGACATACCTGGCAGATACAAAGACATAAAATGCCAATTCCGCCATTGAAGTTTTTAAATTATTTCTGAATCCATAACACATTCCCTACACTGCCACATAAACTACATAACACTATAAATAATATTTAATGCCCAACTGCTCATTAAGTGTCAATACAGAGAAATACTTTACAAGGTTGACAAAAATAATGTGAACTCATAATGATAATTCTGAACAAATACTGTCAAATGATGCAAAATGATCAATGAAAAAATGCTTTTAGATAATGCGTGTCTTATTTGTATATGTATTATCTTCTCTCTGACAGCCACAACAGAGAAATGCATCAATTGTTTCATTTCTGCAATGTGCTCTGATTTAGTGATGTAATTCATTTGATTTTGTGCATCTGATAAACAGAAATTGTTATAAACCAGCTTTAATTCTCTGTCTCCATTTGACCGCTGACAGGGCCAATGTCCGTTTACAAAGTTCCCTACAACTGCTACTGAGGTGGCAATGCACTTTAGGCTTTGAATAAACCTGAGCACGAAGTCATACGACTATCTAATGACTAAAAATCTATAAATAGATAGATATTGGCTCCTAGAAGTATAGAAACGATTTGTTTTGGTTTTATGAATTTTAGGCGGGTTTATGTTGTACAATAATCTGACTGTGCCAATTTTGACAGACACGGTCGAAGAATTCAAATGACCATAACTCCTAAACTGTGCTGAATTTCTTGATGAAACTTTGTATTTTGATTGGATATTGGATTTTTTTTTTTTGACGATATGGAACAGAAATGGTAGTCCATTGATTATAAATACTATCTATGGCTTGTCGAGTCTGAATCTTTGTTGTTTTTTCCTCAACAGTTTTCCAAGTCTCTCAACCTGTCTGTCAAAACTCATTCCTGTCAAGCATATGGTCTCTAACTCTCACATTTTCAAATTGTCTATCCATTTCTCTTTACAATGATGCATTAGTTATGTCTGTACCTTAGATAGAAACATTTCTATCTATGTTTTTCAATGCACACCTATGGTCTGTTTTGGGGAGTGTAAAATCATTACGTCCAAACATTAAAAAAAATGTGGAGATAAAAAAGTTAAATGGCTCACAACTTGGTAGTATGATAAAGCTTGACCATCCTGATGAAAAATTTTATTCCATACTTGAAACTATGGCACATAAAGCAGGTTTTTTTGGCTGTCATAGATATCCTTACCAAAGTAAGAGTTGTTGTCTGCCCCAACAGGCAGCTCCATAATATCCGGCTTTGATTTTGGCCCTCCTTCAAGAAATGCAAAGCCACCTAAATTAAACAAGATTAAAAATAAATGATTTAAACACAAATAAACAAATTCCTTCTATATACAAAGTAAACAATAGGAGATCATAAACAAAAAAGGCTGCAATATTTATATATGAAGAGCTCATAACAATCTTTGTTTTACAATGGCTTTAAAATAAATTCTTTTAAGCATAACACATGAAATAATTAGCATTCACAAGTATATATATACAGAATTGAAAAGAACATTTAATTACAATGAAAAACAAAACATTCTGCATACATGTCTTTTTATCCACGGGCCTGATTGTAAGGCGTATAAAGATATAAGGTACTAAACTTACCGGACCAGTCATTAAGACCTGGAGCACCCAACACAGCGAAAGAGCCATCCTGTAGAAAACAACATATACATACACAATAAATCATAGATCACAATGTTCCACATATGTGACTCATCACGACCTTTCAGTCCACAAGTACACTGGGCAGTTTCAAGCAAATGGGGCAGAAAGGTCAACGGGGGG
>JBCEWB010095046.1:0-12325 GCA_039654565.1 Peronia peronii
GACCTGCACTTATGTCATCATAGATTCACTAAGATTACTTTTACATTGACCACAACAGACCTCACCATAACTCCGGCGGCAACCTGCGCCGCTCAGCAGGACGAGTGCCCTGGCAAGTAGCACCCAGCCGCGCACATTGAGTGCCGCTCTTCGCGCGAGACGCTCGCAGGTCCAGAGTTAAGAATAAAACAAAATGATGGCACAGTTAAAAAAAATCACTATAGTAGTGGTAATCAAAGTTAAAAATTTTCGGAAACCAGGATCTGTCTAGTTTAGAGTTGCAGTACATCTACATAAAGTCCCCATTTTACATGATGAGTGATAAGGCAGAATTATTTGAACACAAGCTGCAATCTTTCGAAATTATATTCTCACCAAGTATTCAAATCTGTAGGTAACTTTGTGAGAAAAACTGATTATAGCATGTAGAAAAATGTAGGACTCTCATTCACTTTCTAGGATTGTATCTGTCATAGTGTACATTTTGTAATTTGTACTGACTTCACACTATTTATAATTTCATAATCAGGATATTTCAGTTGTTTTTTTTATTTTTGACAAAAAAAAGTAAGCTAATAAGTGTTCAGACTGTAGAGTTTTTTTGTCTCACCAACAAAGCTTCAAAATAGTCTCTTTATGAATTTTATCAAATGCATTGTTAATATTGTCAATGCTGATTGTATTGTAAGGGTTTAAGTGTTAATCAGAGAAAAGGGAGACTTCATCATTATGAGGAAAAACAAAATGTCTATTTATGATCTAAGATTTTTTACAAAAGTGTGGTTGTCAACATACACATCTAATGAGTAGGAAAAAGTGTCATTTGGAGTAGTATCATGTGTATGGAATAATGATCAGTACAACATGCATCACTGCATTTTGAAGCCAAGCAACTTCAGATGTAACATGTGGAGACAGACTGATGCTCAGTGGTGTCCTAAACACTGACACAATCTTGGTCTGTCCCTCTCCTCTTTCTTCCCTATCCCTTACCCCCACTCTCCTTTCCACATTGAGCCAGTCCATTTTAATTCTTAACCTGTCTGACCAATGTGTATTATGCAGATTTGCAGCAGTGAAAACATGTATTCATATGATAACACAATATATTGCACAAATTAAGCCAAGCTCGGGTGACATAAAATTCTACAAAAATCCAGTAGACATCTATTTTAATATTTCACAAATAAATGTGTCAATGTTTCAATGTTCATGACATAAAAGGAATTTTTCTACGTTTAATTTTTACAGAATAACTGGTATTATCCTTGAAATAATACCTCACACATCTGCTGTAATTGTCAGCACGCAATGAGTTCAGTCAGTTCAATGAAACATAATTAGCTATTTTGATTGTTTTACACATTTCAGTCATGAGAAAGACCTCTGAGTTGTGCAGTTGACCAGTGACAAATAATGTTAGAAATGTTTTGAAATATTCTTAAGATAATTTCAACATTTGGAAAGGCACTTTCTAGATAAAGTTCCATGTGAGTGAAAGATATTTTCTTGGTTATTTTGAACTTATGAATAACATATAAATGGAACTGTTGAAGCTCAAGAGACAATGTTGTCATGTATATAATAATGAACATCAGTAAAATGTGTGACAAGTCTTTGAGTTTATTTCATTTTCTGATAATTGGGAATTAACAGCATCTTTTTTAATAGCATTAGGAGCATCTATGTAAGACAAAAGAATCAGTCCCCTATTTCAGTGTACACCTTCTGCCTTCTCTTCACTTCTGTTTCTAGCTTTTTAAGAGAAAATTATATTAAAAGTGAAGATACGGAATTTGTCTCTGGCACTGAGAATCTGTCTCTGATGCATTTTCATCGCTAGCGCTGGGCATTCTCTTTCTTCACGCTTACGTGTTGCTTTGAATTCTGCATAAGGGAGCCTGTTTTATGTAATAAGTGATTCAGATCTCACAAATTCATCTCTTGATGTGTGCAACTGGTCTGCCAGTGATGAATACAAATCTGCACATATTTGACTTTGAAGAAATTGACTTGTTCTATGAAACTTTTCTAAAGTTGAACATGAATTCCAGAACACTAATATTGTGTTTCCCTTATATATGCAAGTATTTGTATGCTTTAGTAGAAACATGTTTTTTGCTTCCTTTTTTTTGTCACAAGACCTGAAGAGTGAGTTTTAGTTTTAATGAGTAACCTGTAATGTGCAGAGGATGACAATTGATAATAAAACCATAATTAGCTTCCTGTGCATTCAACAGCTGTGAGATTTTGTGAGGTCTCAGTCATCAACTTTTTTCATTGAGGAACTAAAATATTTCTTGATATGACTAAAGTTTGATTTCAAACTTGTTTGCAATGAATTTGAAGTTCGGTCTAATATGATATTGCAATGACTCACAGAAAATTATTTTTAAAAAATTATTTCACATTATATGGCCATTTTTTTCTTCATTAAGTTGTATCAAATATATTACTGTCTTAATTTAAAAGAAACCGTTAATTAGACCCATTGTTTACTACTTGAATTTTGTCTTTTCTATCAATAGGATTTCAAAGCAGGTGGGATACAGATGCACGGGCAAAAAATTGAATAACTAACAACACTGGTTTTTTTAAGGGATTTCTCTGATAAGATGACTCAGATGTGATGTAGTTAGTTCTAGCACTATTCTTTCCAGTATTTTTGGCAAGAAATGTATGTATGATTGAAAAAATAGAAAAAAAAAACACGAACAAAAAACTTTAAAAAGAAAAAAAAAAGATAGACATAAAAATACTTTCATACAACTAAAGATAATAAATGCTTCCAAGTAAATATTCAGTATCAGTCATATTCTATAGTATATTCATGTATTAGCTGCTAAAATTAAGCTCAAGCAGTGATCCATCTGTGTCACTGGCTCTAAATGAGAGAGAAAGGAAATAGAGAATCAGAGATGTATTTGAAACATTTTCATTGATAACATTATTACCTGGAAAAAAATAGGATTTGTTAGGATGTGGCCTTCAAGGAAGGGGACGGGGAGCGGCGGCACCTATAAGCTCTTTTTTGCATTTGACCTTACATCATTTGATTATGTATAATTGGCATGTCTGCCTGATTCAGAATATGCCCTGGAAACTTGCTAGCATGTCTGGTTGCCATGGAAATGGTCATCATTTGGGATTTTGTCCTGTTTTTCAAAATTTATCTCCTCAGTTACCATCACACCAAATCATTCCAAACTTTGCATGTCATTTCTAACATCTAATATCTAAAAAGTGGCAAGAGCAAATTGAAGTTTCATGGATTATTTTTTTAATGAATGTTTGAAAATGCCATACATATCAAATATGTCCATTTTTATTCATTAAAATTTTTTTCAAAAACTAAAAGAAATATGGGAAAAAGGCCCAGTCACTTTCTTTAGTATGTCAAGGAAAATATGATGAAAATATGGTGGTATGTTTTGAGGAAATAGAAAAATGATGGCAAAGAAAAAGGTTTCGAGAAAAGTGCCAAAAAAATAAAATCAATTGACTATAGAACAGTCACAATTCACGAGTCCCTCCCTTTCCAGGGCCCTGGAGGGGCACTGCATTGCTGAACGCTGCACCACCTGACTCCACTTCTGACAGTCATGGGCAAGGGCTTCGGTCATGTTAAAGCTCTTCCCTGTCCATTCAGCAATGTTATTCCCCCATTTCTTTCTCTGCCTGCCTCTTCTTCTTCCACCCTGAACTGTCCTTTGGAGGATGGTCTTCCATAGATCACTGGCTCTTGTCACATGACCATACCATTGAAGTTTTCTTTTCTTGACGGTGCTTAGCATGTGCTTGGTGATATTTTGACCCCAAATTGGCCAACCCAGATGCTCCCCTCCCCCGTCCCCTCTCCCTCCCTCCCTCATTTCACATCCCTTAAAATTTAATAGATTCCCCCCTAAATTGTTTTAATCATAGTATGGTGGACCCTCACAGCATTATATATGGGCATTTCCACGAAAATGTCAACCTGAGGGTCAAAATTGAAATGTCAACATACATGAACATAGTGAGCATACTTTCGAAGAAGAACCATTTCTGCACCAGTATCAATTTAAAAATTTCATGACCTTTGTGGGATTTATCTATTTTTCACTGTCTTTCCTGATGGATGGTGTAAACTTGTGTTGTCATTAAAAAGTGCACTATCAAAGCATTTATGTGTCCAGTTATGGACAAATTTATTGCAAGCCAGTAATTTTTGCAGAAAAGTAGCCCATTCATTCCTTTTCACCACTGTTTAATTCAAAGTGGGGTTGGGAATTATTTCCCTGGGGTTTGGGCAAGATTTTGAAACCCCCCCCCCCCCCCCCCCCCCAACCGACATGTCAGTCTGTCACACAAATTTTCAAAAAAGTTGTGCTGCAGAACACATACTGGTGCTATTTTAGTTCCCTGTCAGAGTCGCTGCATTCAAGACATGCCTTCTGAGATGTTATAGTCAATTATACTTCACAAGTTCATATTGAGAAATGAGCGTGACGGACTGACATACGAGTGTGATGGACTGACTGTGGCGGACTGACATTTCCCTGTGTACCCTCTCAGAGCTGTCAGATGAGCCAGTTCAATTTTGCAATCTCTAAAAGTTAAAATCTTGACTACATCACCAGCATCAGCTTGCATAAATTTGTCACATTTCATGAGAAAGAAGCAGTTAATGGTGCTGGTTGTGAAGTCAAGAAGATGGCCTGGCAAGCTGTTCCATCAGGAAAGAAGATTGTTCTGAGTCCTGAGGACTATTTGAAATTTGTGAAAGAGAAAAATACAGAGATAATACTCATGTTTTCACTTGACACAGAAATGGAGGGTGTTATCATAGAAGTGGATGAGAATTGTGATGGAATCATAATTTTAAGTATCATTCTGTAGCGGTTGACTCTGGCAGCCATCCAGTATGCCAATTTTGATATGTCACTAACTCGATTACTAGATTCAATGACACACAGCTTTGGAGATAAAAGCTGTAATGATAGGTACATTTATTTCAGGCACAGTATGGAGATTGACAAAGAAAAATATTACATGTATGCTGTTTTCTATGATCATGCCCATGACATTGGCCGAGTACTTGAGTGTCTCAGACAAAATGACGTGAGAATAAAGTTACAGTTTAAAGATCTTTCTAGATCAGTATCATTGGCTTTCCAGAAGTAATAGATGTTGATGACAAAATTTTCATTTTCTCTGGCATCTTTACAAAGGCAGAGGTCCATTTTCAGTTGGTGAAAGCAATGAAATTAGAGCTCTTACAAATGAATTAAGTACAAAAAGACAGTGAATAATTGTCAAAAGATAGTTTCTCCATCTGGTAGATGAATGAGATTTTAATTAGCATGTAATTTGATCACTTTAAAAAGCTTATTATTTTATGTCTGAACAGCCCTAAATACTGGGAAAATGAAATTCCTATAAAATGTTTGCTGCTTTGATCAGTTTATGGCTGTACATTTCGAGTAATGTACTGAGTGCTTACAATTTTGTTATTGTCGGTTGTTTCATTTGATGTTAATATGTTTGTGTCAATCTTAATACTTTGTATAATTATTCTTGAAGCAATGAATGGTTGATTTATTTACAGAAAGTCATGTTTACAGGCATTTATTCAGAGGCGTCGATCTGTCACAAAACAAATGTCAGTCCGTCACACTCACCAAATGCTGAACTGTGTGAAGGCAAATCAGTCTACTGTTATGAATTTGCTATTTTTATGTAGCCCAACTACTCATCTATCTCATATTGAGAGATGAAGAACTTAACTCTTCAAACTTCAGAGCAATTGGGCTCTGTCCTCAGGTATCTGAAAGATCAGGCTGACACAAAGTCAGTCCATCACAAAATCTTCTTGGACCCATAACACCACAAATACTCAATGGAATTCCATCAAATTGTACTTGATTACAGGTTTATATAAGATATTTTATTACAGCAGATTTGTATTCCAAATCATGATTGGTGTCAAATATATGAGTGGGTAAAAGGCAAAAAATCTTCTGAAATGTCAGTCTGTCACATATTTTATGGAATTGCCCTTATGGAACTTGTTGGTATTATGTTTCTAAACAAAGTACTAATGTTCACTGCACACAAGATGAAAGCGAAAATGTGTGCAGGCATGGGAAAAAAACAAATACAATATCAGCCCTGGTAGTCTTTAAATTCTAGGAGCCAAATAGTGTCAACTTTGACCTAGTCAAAATTAATTTAAGTAGGTCAGGAAAACCACACATACGCACACATGCATGCACGCATGCACACACACAGAGGACAAAAAAATGAGCAAGGTTACACACTCAGGAATCGGCATTGTTTAAGAAAGCTGACTGAAACTGTCACAGTGCTGTGGCTTTGTAGCAAAGTAGACAAATAAATATTTAGTTTGTTCAGTATAATATCATAGTAACCTTGTACTTTCTTACTTATGAATTGATATTGTTTGATATTTTCAGTCACAGTCAGCATTAAAGGTGCCCCTCATCAGCTCGGCTTATTTGACACAGCAGGCCAGGTAGGACTTTCTTCCATGTAGAAAATTAATACTCAATATAGACTGCAAATACTGGTATCATTACTTGATAGCAAAAATGGAATTAGTTATCAATCTCATTCTGTGCTGCAATTAGGATTTTCATTTGGGTGATGGACATTGAACAAATACAAATATGGATCCATTCCAGTATCCATCAACATGTATGTCCTTGTTGTAAGTGCAATGCAACAGGAGAAATGTTTAATTGATAACCAGAGTCCAAACATCATTCTTGATTGTTCTTATGGCTGATGAATACTGAATGAAAACAAACCCTTGTACTTGACTGAATAATTATTTCTTACAATGTAATTTGACAGTCTCATTGATTTAGTGGAAAATAATATTTTAACTGCCGAGTTGATTGACCCTAAGAATCCTCAAGAAAATTAAACCTATTATTGTACACAGAAAATAGAGGATTTGAAGCTACTTGAATGACCTGTTAAAGGAAACATTCCTTTAGTCTATAAGACTAGATTGTCTTTCTGAATCAAACCTAGTGCTCATAATTTTAGATAAGGTTATTAAATCTAAAGCGTTTAATTTAGCAAAAAGGAAATGCTGTGTAGAGGTTACCATGAACTGATGTTTTATTTTTTATTTACAATTCATTTAATTATCAGTTAATTGTGTTTTAAATATATTATCTTGTCTTTTATGTTGTTTTATATGTTTTAAATGGTAAAGCGGTAAGGATATATTATTGTATGGTTTATATGCATATGTCATGTATCTTTAGTGAAGGAATTGTAGAAAGATGTAAGTTCAGATATGTGTACAACATAATCATCTAGTTCAAATGAATCTCTTTGTCGTGATCCAGATTAGCAAGCTTGCATCTTTAAGTATAACATGGATGTCGTTTTCTCTTTTTTTTTTTTTTTTTCAGGAAGAATATACAAGTCTGCGCATGTTATCCTATCCTGAGACGAGTGTATTTTTGGTATGTTACTCTGTAGTTATGCCTGATTCTATGAAGCATGCAGAAGCCAAATGGGTTCCAGAAATTTGCCACAGCGTGCCAAAAGCTCCATTCATCATAGTTGGAACACAGATTGATTTAAGGGAAGATGAGATGACCAATATCAAACTGCAGAAAAGGAAACTGCATCCTGTGACAGCTGAGGAAGGTGAAAGGCTGGCCAAAAGGCTAGGAGCTGACTGTTATGTGGAGTGCAGTGCTCTAACCAGGCAGGGCCTAAAAGATGTATTTGACGAAGCCTTATTAGCTGTTCTTGAACCTAAACATACAAAGCCAGAGAAACGACGCAGGAAACGGCCCTGTATAATACTGTAGAAAGTGTGATTATGTCAAATGTTTGTAGCATATGAGATGAAACATGCTTCACATTTGTTTGATCACTTTGTTGATAAATGGTTGAACTATCAATGCTGCTGTTGAAAATTGAAGAACATTGTTGCCCAGACATTTCATGTCCAGATTGCAGTGGATGTCTTCTCTGATTTGCACAAGGGCTGTGTGATTTTACACAAAGAAATCAGAAATTGTCTTTGATGCAATGATATAGATGAGACCAACAGAAATGTGATGTTTCATCATATGTCAAGAATGCTTGTCAAGATAGGAGTTGTTTCTGTATACATACATACATACATGATAATTGTATTTATAAATTACATTTGAGTCAGATATTCTGTCCATGCCTTACAATAATAATTTCAGTCATATATATACCACCTTGCTTCTTCTGTTCAAACTTACAATGTTCTCTCTTTAACTATTGATTGATTTGTTTCTAAGGTTTTGCAAGTGATTCTGTCTTCAGATAACAAGTATGTATTTATTACAAAAGACTGCATTTTGCAGAAAGAGTTAAACAAAATTACAATTTTATCTGTTCAGCAATTGCCACCTGACCAATCCTGTCTTCAGTATTTCTTTCATTTCTTATCTAGGCACTTGCTAGGCATCTAGAAAGATTAGACCACTTTCCTGTGAACTTAAAACATTGGCATATTACGCCTACTTTTTCTTGTGTTTGCGTCATTCTTACTTTAGTGGTAATTGGATATTTTATGTAACTTACATGACACTATATAAACATTTGGTTTTGAAAGTCATACCTCACTGTCACTGACATCCAGGTTGAAATCCCCAGACATCACAATATTTTTTATTGGCATGAGATCAATGAAAGAAGAATCAAGGCAGCATTACTAGAAAGATGACTAAAGTACATGCTACTAATTGCCATGTTTACTCCTTCATTTCTTGCATTCACCTTCTCATG
Source organism: Peronia peronii (assembly GCA_039654565.1). Lineage (NCBI taxonomy): Eukaryota > Metazoa > Mollusca > Gastropoda > Systellommatophora > Onchidiidae > Peronia > Peronia peronii. The sequence continues at coordinate 8,791 of JBCEWB010095046.1, forward strand.
AAATACTTACCATAATTGATCTTAGAATAGGAGACAATCAGTTTGTTTGATTACATATTATTAATTGTGAATGTCATTGATGTGTCCAGTTTGGATTCAGAACAAAACCAACAGCTGAATATTCTTGTTAGAACATTTGACCATCTTCGTATGAACAAAGCCTCAGTTAGGAATTGTATTCAAATGAAGCTGTTCATGCACATAATCTTGTTCTTAACAAATTTATAACACAAGAATACTTTAGAAATCTAGTGGATCATATCTTGCTCAAACATAGCATAATGTTATGGTACAACTGGGTGCATATTTATTTTGTATTTTCCGAACCATCTGATGATGAAATGATCCAGTGTGATGCATAAAACACTTAAAGATTATATCTGCTTTTTGTTTCTGATTCTGGAGAAAGAATTTGTTGCACATGAAACTTCCTGTAAAAGAAAACAAAATAATTACAACTGTATTTGAATTAAAATGACAGAGTGGAAACAATTTTGACCTCATTAATAGACATGAACATGCACCAGAAATTGTAGACTGTATATTAATATTACATATGCTCAACGATAATACACATTCAGGATCAAATTCAGTGACATCCCTTTCCAAATATTGGAAAACTTTTTGTCTTGAAAATATGAATATCATTAAATCCCTAAATTACAATGTCAAATTAAGCTATTGTCATTTTTTAACTTAAAATTTGATAATTTGGCATTGCCACCTTTTTTAACTATTGACCATTGATATATAAAGGTAAAACAGTGGGCAATTTATTCATGGTTAATTTATTTTTTATCCAGAAATTGCAATGAAATATTAATGATGTAGTCAGTTATTATCTGCAATATATGTGGTACTTTAATATCTGGTTCTTTTGGCTCATACACATCATCAGGGATAGTAATAATAGCATGTTAATTTAAAGCAGATCACAGTGATATAAATAAGGTTTCATACCTCTGATGACATTCATAATTTATCAGTTTAGATCATGTTATATTTTTGTTCCATACATTTCAGTAATTTTTATTATGTTCATACTTATGAAACTTATTTTTTGAAAAAAGAAGTTATTGTTGTGAGCCATGTTGCTGAATGCTTCCTTATGCATATTTTGTGTTTCATATTATGTATGATTTGTTCCCTTTTATTGTTCAGCCTGCAATTCATTATATGAAATTGATGGGTGAATGTTCATTTTGTTCAGAATTTTACTGCTCACAGAACATATTCCTTTTTGGTAAGAAAAAATTCCAAGTTACTTAAGAGTATGTTTTTACTTCAAACTGAAAATGCTCAAGTTTATTTTTAGGTCTTTTTGAAGAAATTGAATGCAAGGTAGTTTTCATATTATCGTCAAAACAGCATTTTTTCAGAGCCTGTCCTAATATCCTAGCAGACTTACATTTTGGGAGCATGAAGTTTGAACATGACTGGAGAATATCAAATCATGAATGAGAAAGTCAGATAAAGAGTGGGAGTGAGGGCATAACATAATTTTATAGAGAACCAGCAGATAAAATAACATGGACATCTTATGAATGTGTTAGAAAGTCAGCCTAGCATAAGGTTATACAACTCGAAAAGAATCAGAATTAGAGAGAAAGGAAGACTGAGGAAAAAATGGATCAGGTTCTGTTTGGGCACCAGGTCTCACTGGCAAAAGCCAGACACCTGAGGCAAGACAGACATTGCTTCTCCCTTCAACATCATGTGGTACCAAAGAACTGAAAAAGGTGAAAGCAAAGGCTGAATTACTGTGAGAGCCCCTTCATGATCCATATCAGTGCTGCCAAAAAGCATCAAATAGAAAGTTGTTGCAGACCTCTGAAGGACTGTTGCAGCTTACACCTTCATAGATTTCACAGTGGATCCACCATTGTGCATAAGCACTGTGGGCCATGAAAACTACATTCTCTCTGTTGTGAGAAACTACAGTATGATGAAAAAAAAGTAGCCATGAAGATTGACAGACCTAGCAGCCGTTTCTTTGGCATTATAGGAGGGGAAAAGAACAATAGAAGGGGATTTTCCCTATTTTCTTCTTTACCTACTCCATAGACACATTCATTCATGTCCCATTGGTTCTTGTGGTAGATGTTTGTGCAGTAAATTTGATGGACAGATTCATGAATTACTTTCATAACAACTGGGTACCTTTCAAGTTTCATAAGGTTTTGGCAATAGAAGCAATTGATTTTGAAATTCTGTTGATTATTTCTTTCGTAACATGTATCACATGACCATTTCAATTTCTTATTCTCTGTATAAGCAGCATTTGATTACCATTATAAAATGAAATTTTGCACCTATAACTATAAATGTTTGCTTGATTCTTTCATTATTTATTGTGATTACACTTTTTCCAAATCCTATGTTCTTTGGAGCTGGTTTTAAGAAAACTGTTAGAAAAACAAATACATGGTGACAAAGGATAATATTGTTAATAATATTGTGATTTCAGAATTCTGTTTTAAGGGAAATTCAGTCAGCAATGAAATGTACAATGTGTTCTATTGGAAAGAACAATGGCTAAGAGTAGAGAATGACCAGTTTGTTCACTGTGATCACCACAATTGTGTTACAAATGAACATATACTTCTACAGACTTCATATGTTCCTTTGCAGATATTCATGTTTAGTTCCACCGATGTTGGTTTTTACTTTTGAAATGAGAAAGGTGAAAACAATGCAGAATATCTTGTTTTTCAATGGCTGTTTGGAAGGACATGCCATTAAGGGAGAGAACACATTACCTTTGTAATGTAAAGCACAATAAATTGTGCATTTCTTTCTCGGTATGTTATGCCTGGTAGATAATCTTTTGATATCATATTACTATGTAGTTATATTTCTTGACTGTTTCAAAGGCAGATGAAAAACAAAATGCTATGCATCTATTTTGAAAACTTGAAAACAAGCAAATTTCAAGTGATTTTTACAGCTTATTCCAGAGCTTATGGCTGTTACTTATGTACTTACCAAAACCATTCATGTTTTATGTCTCTTACGTTCTGTTAGGCTTTGGTGAAAGCAGTCTTCACATACATATAACTAACATATGATGCAAGTTAGGAGAGAGTGATTTTGTAGATTAGAGATAAGAAAACAAAACAAAATGTGACCTGCAGTCTAGTCAGTTTTAGCAGTCATCATGTAATGATGAACTTTCCCTATATGTGTAGTTTGCATTTTGCACGAGTATGTTCCTCAAAGGATATGCGCTATATACCTCACTTAAGAGGAGGGGTGCGGGTCCTGAAATTTGGATTTTGCTCGAAAAATGTGATTTTGAGTTTTTGTTTTCTCTTAAAAGCCCTGCCTTTTCTGGGTATAAAAATGGTATCAATATCAAAAAGTGGATATGTCCATTCTAATGTGTTTGACCAATTCAACGTTAGGCCTACTCTACTGTCAGCCAGGATTTGGCTCCTCCTGGCTGCAACATGCAGTTACAGATCATCACTATTTGATTATATATAGGCAAAGAGTGCATAAAACACTTGATTATGACCTCATCTAGCAAAATCAT
>JBCEWB010095068.1:0-12325 GCA_039654565.1 Peronia peronii
CTGTTAGGCGCTCAAATCCTTATCAATCTAACAATATCGTTCACTGTCTATAGTTGGGTACCCATTCAAACCTGGGTAGAGTCAGGAAATGTGTGTAAATTGTCTTTCCCAAGGACAAAATGTCGGGACCTGTCAGGTTTCGAACCCGGAACTTCAGATCCTGAGTCCGATGGCCCAACTGCTAGGCCACCAACACCATGTACCATGTGCAAAGCATTAAACTCAATACGGTAATCTTTTATATTTCTGAAATACCCACTGCTTGTAAAATTTGATTTTTTTTTTTTTGGAAAATTGCTTATTTTTTTATGAGAAAAAAATTAGGCTGATCAGTCAGTTTTCTCTTTCCTACTAATCATATGTGAATTAAAAATCCTATTAATTCATCCTTTTTTGTCTAACGTTCAGACTTTCCCTTTCAAAAGGAAAAAAATATGATTGGTGGTGAGCTTGTGTTTCCTTGAAAGCACATGTACTGTACTTCAAAAATTTGTTTTCTGATCCACAAAGCTGGAAACCAAATGTTCAACAAATAATTCATTTGCAACATCAAATTAAGATGTGGACATATGAAATTAATTTGTAATAAGCAATACTACATTATTTTCACAATACCAGTACACATACAGTATTGACTAAAGATGTTGAGACCAAATCAACAGCATTACATTGGGATATTTTCTTGTATTTGTACAACATCTAAAGAGGTCCATTTTAATATTAGTAAATACATGTATCCCAATCTTCAGTCATTCATTTGTTCACCTTAAAATTTGTACAATACCTAAAGAAGCCTATTTTAATTTTAAAATGAATGGGTGAATGAATGAAGGTTTTGGGCTATGCACTTCATATCCTGCAACTTCATTATCCTTTCATGACAATAATAAAAAAAAAAGAAAAAATCAATACGTACATGTAGTGGTCATTTGAATTTATTCTCCTACGACACTATGATCAAAAGATCACCAACATATACATGTACCTACATTATTTCAAGCATCAATTCAATACACAGAATGGTGTCACAATGACTACTACAGTACAACATGTACAATTTATGCCACCAAAAAAAAAAAATTATACAAATCATACTGCAAGGGAAACAATCACACAAAGAGATCTATGATACCAAAAGCATATTGTGGTTCATTCCCTTTAGATTGCTTATTTTTATTCACATAGCAACAGTACCAAACAAAACTCCCAGCTGCTAGCCTAACCTGTTTTCTATATCAAACCATCTATCAAATGTTTATCAATGGTTTCCCAGCCACTGCAACACTGTTGACAAATAATTAGGCAAACACTGGCATAAATACTTAAAACAGGGGGAAAATCTCCCTCAGGTGACTCACCTAGTTAAAAAAAAAACCATAGTGTTTGCTGAGGTTAGAAGTCATATTCAGCCAGCCCTGAATTGAAAAGAAATTGCAGATGTATATCAAATGGTGCCATAAGTTTACAAGAAAGGAACAAAAGATGATTTTCCAATTGACAACTATCAATACCATTAATGAAACAACTAGTTCAAGGATGAAGTTCCCAAAGCATCTCCTTACAGAAAAGCTTAAGTCTAAGAATGTCACTCATGCCCTGCAATTATGTCACATACACATGCACAATCAACAGTGTCAAGACAGAAGAGGAGAAGAAAAAGAAGAACCTGATCTACCTATGTTGAGTGTAATTATTAAAAACTTAAAACTTAGATTAAAAATTAGATTTATTTTGACTTCTACATTCTTAATTTAGTTCTCAATATACAGACTTACTCCTGGTTACACACATTTAATGCAACCTTTGCAACATAGTATTCATATTCATAAAAATTAAAGACCAGCTCATATACATTAACTGACTATCAGATGGGATACACAGAAATCCCTTTTTTTCTCTTGATGCACATTATATCAACGTATGTCTTCAAAACAGACTGATCCCCGAAAAAGTCAGACATTAGATAACTGTGATGCCTACAGTATGTATGACACTGGTGACAGCTGAAACCTGACATCACAATACAACTACATCATGAAACTGTACTCAAAATTTTAATTTCTTGATTTTTTTTTTTCTTTAACAATAATTACACAAGCTTCAATCACAGCTTGTAAGACTAAAATAAATTCAGATTTCACCAATCCAACATGCTACAACTGCATTAGTAAAGAATATGAACATAATGACACTGTCTGCCTTTGATAGATTGGCTGTTCAAATATGGGCTCTTCAGAGAAGACATCAGTCAAATCACTTACAATTTAACATTCACAGACTTACATACATGTGGAAAATTCAGCTCTTCAGTTCATGATTGAAATGTCACAATTACAACAACAGTTTTCGTTCAACTATCAAATCAGCATTTAGCAGTCACATTTGTCATCCCCTTACAAGCACTAAATTCATTTCTCTCCAAAGACTTTCAATCTGTCACAATGGATAATTTTCAGCAGGTTTTGATTCTGGTACTCTTTTCACTTCTTCTGTCCTGGATTTGTCATCAATAAATTTCAAACCCCTGCATCTGCGGCCTGTGACTGGATCAACTATGTGGCCTATGGGGAAAACGACCTCTGCTATTTCATGCTCAACTTCTACTGAAAATTTTTCATTCATCTGTTGAGAGGGGAGAAAAAACCCATGTTAGTTACAAGCAATATCACTCTTAAAATTTGTAATACTAATACGAAGTTACTATGAAATCCCATCAATGTAACAGTTCGTTTTCTGAATTTAATTTATAAAAAAAAAAATGAATCAATAACAGACAAAGAGACAAAAAATGAAAAAACATATCACATCTTCTGACTGAATCAGGATGCAATCCACTTGACCATTAGCTTGACTGCTTTGATGTTGATCCTTGCTGGTGTGTGTCTGTGAGTATTTTGTAATAATTAACAGTCCCTGTCCTTTGTCGGTTTACAATTTTATCAGTGATGCCCAGCTTCTTTTGCCAAATGAACTTTCTCATGATGGCATCACGGTGGTATGGTTTGCTCTGTGAGGTCAGATAACCGTGATCTTTCCCTATGGGTAATCATGTATGAATGACTGATGTGCAGGTAACCTATATTTAAAATTCATATCTTACCACAGTCCAATAACAAAACCTGGCCAATCAGCAAGCTAAGCTTTATTTCCCAGACTCATACACGGTACATATTACAGATGCTACCCCATGTTTGCAAATACTGAAATAACTGTCTAGTCTAGCTGTGTCCTGATAGTGCAATAAAGAGGTTAGATCCTTTATCTCATCTCTCCCTGTCTTCGTCTTTTTCTTCTCCCCACCCTCCCTTATTTGTACAATATTATGCATTTGCTCTCAAATTGACAATCTGACACAAAATTACATCTCGTAGACTCAAGTATATTGACATGAACCAGGTTGTTAAGCTGATTTTTTATTCTGAAGCATGCTTTCACGCAAGTACAATCAAGTCTGCTTAAACCAAATTTGCAGGGACCAACCTAATGGGTTTGATTAAAGAGAGTTTGTCTTCCAGTTTTTAACAGGGGGGGGGGGAGGGCAGCAATTCTCGAATGACCAATGAGGCACTATTTTATTTTATTCCAGGATCATTTCCCTTTATAAAGAAATCCCGCTATGGCTCCTGAACTTTGTGTTTATCTTAAATTCAAGCCCTCTCGTATGACTGGATTGCTGTGTTGAAAGCAAAAGTAATGTAAAGAAAAGTCAGAGCTGTGAAAAGAATTGTTGATGAGTATTTTTTAGTCCTGAAAAGAACTGTTAATGCTTTAGTCCTAAAAAGGGCAGGTGAGTAAGTTTTACCCCTGAAATAGTTTTAACTCTGAAAACAGTTAAAGGAAGCTATCACATTGTCTGTGAGGATATAAGCAAGTCAACCGCAAGCGAAAAAAAAACAAAGAAACTAGCACAATGTAGAATCTGGCCTATCCTGTCCTGGTATGAGAACCAACATCATAATACCAGCGCAGTGCTCTATTATAGTGTAACCTACACACTTCATAATACATGGAGATCTAATTCGTGAACTAGTACATTTACGCATATACCTGCACTATAGGTTCTGCTAGGATGCTTGATTATCGATCGATTGTCGGCAGTGCTGGCCCTGATACATTGTTTATCCCCCCTCCCTTCCTCCATGAACACATGGCCTACTTATGCTTCGTGCGAGGCACAATACATTGCCTAACCCCTCTCGCCCCATCCGCAGCGCTGTCTCCTTTGTTTTCAAACCCACTGGCTTCCGCGGAAACCACGTGGAGATGACAATAGCCCGATTTTTACCTTCGTGGTGGCGCTGACCAGTTCGATTTAAATGAAACACGGTGATGGGTTCGATTTATGCAAGAGGCATTTAATAGGCGGAAAGAGGAAAAAAAAAATCTATTGTTTCGTTTTTATTCGATTTATCAGAAATTCGTTTTATCAGAGTTCGGTTTGCGTGGACTCAACTGTAAATTGTAGTGAAAAAATTCCTTGCCTTAACAGAAGCACGTCATAGGCATAGACCACTGTATTCACAAGCATAAATTTGTTCAAGTTCACAGGCCACTTCACCCACAAAATACCTTGACTATTTTAACAATGTCACCAGGATTCACTTTAACATCTTTCTCCACAGCTTTGAAGTCCTCTGGCTCTGGAAAGAACTGCAAATAAACAGGGAAATCATACATTTATTTCAATGTAGGCTACATCTCTCAACCACATTATAAAATTAATATGATTACTATACACAAGAGCCTATTTCAGATATTTACATTACAAATAATTTAGAAACATATATATTTATATAGGAATATAATGGAAATCTGCAGTATCACATGCTGTGAAACTAAGAATTTAATCACTGTAGAAGGTGCACACATAAGCAAAAAAAATTCATATCATTCCCCATTCTCTCAAATGCACATCATGAACTCCATCATCATACATTAAATGGTAAATACTGTCAATTTCATTAATAGGCACAGCGATTGCAATGCAGTGTTGGAACTTACATAAAAGTTGTGGATTCCTAGTAAATATTTTCAGCTTTCCTGTGTCAGACAATGAGGTATTTCGAGATTGATCACATGGCCGAGGATTTTTGCTCACATATATGTTCTGCCCATAACAGACAAGTATTTGTGAATGGCAAGCATTCAGAAATGTCACACCATATAAACAAAGCCACACTGAACGATGTTTCCTCTGTCATGTGAGCTATCTTGAAACATTTTATTCTACACATGCCACTCCATTCATTTTTATAGATAGCCAAACTAAAGAAAATATAAAAAATCACTGAAGCAGAGAATAAAAACATTCAAAGAGCTGTGCAGAACTGTACATGAATGTAGTTCATGAAAGTAACTGGGTGCTGTACTCACCATGTGTAGGTGTTTGTCATATATTTGCTGTACTACCCTGATGTTAACAATCCTTGGTTTGAGGGCCTCTCTACGTAGCACTTGGCCAAGCAGCATAACTTTTGATGCCATTGCTATTTAAACAAATTTCAGACCTGCAAAGAAATAGTTTAAAAAATAAATAGCAATACACTGCAAAGAGACATCTTTTTTTCTTTGCTAAAATTCAGTAAATGCTTCTGAAAGGGTCTTGATCTGGAGTCTATCTGTGTAGATCTAGTTATTAAGTAAGAGAGGTAAACAATGCTCAATCAGTTGTCAACAAAAAATTCCGTTTTATGTAGATCCAGATCTAGACTAGATTTTCTACTTTAAATGTCTATAATGTCTTAACCTATCTTGGTGTCTATATTTAAAGTATATTACACTGTACTTACCATATAATTTAATATACACCCACTCAGGGATTTTGGTCACAAAGGCAAAAATCTCTTATTTTGTTTCTATATCCTTTTCCACGAGCAATCTGATATGTGTGATTTTTGTAAACCATCTTAAAACTGATGCACATTTGACTTAAAAGTAGATCACTGATGCGAAAAAGTGAGAGAAAAAGGACAGAAAACAAGATTACTGAAGAGTAGTTTTTCCGAGGACATTAGTAATATGTACAATTTTTAGCAGGCGGTCACAGTCGTTCGTGGCCAAATGACCAGTAATGATTTTACTATCATGGAGGGTTCCATCCTCAATTGTGTCTGAAACTGCTACAATATTTCTTATTTTTAAAAGATTCTTTTCTGTTTCTTAAATTGTGTATGTGCGTGTGTGTGTACTTGACATAAAATTTTTAACTTTCTTTTTCTAATTTTTTTTTTGTATGGGGTAGTGGGAAGTAAATTTTTTTACTAAATCTGCCATCAGCTAAGAATGGAAGATTTTTTTCTTCTTTTTAGAAAATCCTTTTTTGTTTCTTGTATAACGTGTTGTATTTATGTTTTTGACAGAACTTTTGCATTTTTCTGTCTTTTTTTTCTTTACGAATATGTAACTGAAGGAGATGTGAAATGGAGGGGATCTAGATCTAGCTGTGATCCGAGAAAAATGCCATTTTCAAAGCCAAACAAAATGAAAAAAAAATGCTACAAAAATGCCAAAAAAGTGCAACTCAGAATTACAACAGATTTTTATAACAGTTTCAGATGACAGTCTGCACAGCTCATTAGCAAACAGTTATTAACATAGATCTAACGAGAGCTAATAGGATTAGTAATTAATATAAACACTTTAAAAAAAAAAAAAGGCACTACTAACATGGATAATCTCCAGAATTATAATACAAAGATGGCAAACACAAGATAAATGGACAGGGCGAAAAACCAATGTCGTCACTGCATTTATCAAAGGTCAAGATGAATAAAGTTGATATAGCTGAACACCTGCCAAACCACCATACACATGCAAAAGTTGAAACAATTTAACTTTCAAGTCTCATGCCGCTTAGTAAAGTCTATTCAGCCAGTCACATGAGTTTCCAAAAAGGATGTGCTACAGAATGATTAAAAACAGAAAAAGGAGGAATTGGTTGTCAAACATAGGCTCCGATAATATTCACATTACACTGATTCATATGTTCTGCTGGATCATCAAGTGAGCATTTCAAATTGGCCATATATTTTGCAGTATCTTTATGTGCAGCAAGCACAGATTTTCTTCCCTGATTTAATACCTAATTCCAAGGAGTGTAAAATAATTTGCCTCCCAAGATATGTGTCCATTCCTTATACTCAGCATGTTGCTGGTGTGGGATGATGTTCAGTCCACTTTTAGAAGTTTGTTTTGGTGTGTTGCTGAATTGGTTCATTTCAAATAGATCCAGGCTCTAAATATCTTTCAACTATTGACCGCTTCTATCACTAAGTCTAGAACTAACAGATCTAGATTCTATACCTTAGTCCTTAGTCCTACCAACAAGATATAAGCTATGTCCCAAAGAAAGAGCAAACCACGCAGTGGTCATAATAAACCCCTTCATTGCAACCAATTTTTTTTTATTCCCCAATACAACAATTATTTTGGCTTGATTGGGTAGCCACTGCGTCAGCGTAGTAGGCTTTTTCAGGGTCATACCTTCACACTGTCTATGTAAGGCAGGCCTAGACTTGATTTTCTTTGCTGGAAGCCCTCCTCTCTTCAGTGCTTTTCCCTTACCATTTCTTCTATATAGTCCCTCTCCATAGCAGCAGGCCTAGATTCAGATCTAGACTATGTATATTTCAGGAAACGAGGCCAGGCTCATCATCGTCACTACTCAATCTTGATGTCTCAGAGCTCGGTTCTGGCTCACTCATTCTGATCCTGAATCATCATATTTGTCACTTTCAGTCTCCTCACCCAGCAAAATACTTATACCTGTATAACAGATTTTAAAAAAGGGGGACTAGACAATGGCGTTTCTCAGACATTCTGGTGGATTTTTTTGCAGATCTAGACGTCTGCTAGACAATTGTTTACGACTTTTAACTGTTGGCTATGTAGGGGTTGACTGTAGTCACAGCAGTGAAGAAACCACTCGAGTTGTTTATTTTGTTTTTGTGCCAGGTAAGAAAAGTCTGTCAAATTAAAAAATATCTCAAAATCAACAAAGAATTTCTATTGACTTCCATTATTAAAATACACAAAAATGCCAAAAATGCCCCAAAATAGCCAAAAAATTGCCAAAATGGCGAAAAGTGCGCCAATCATGCAGCAAGTAGATAAAAATGCAGCTGCACTTTTCTCGGATCACAGATCTTGAGAACTGGAAGGTCAGTGTGTTAGGAAGGTGTTCACGTTACCCAGTATACACATCATGTCAAATTGCACCAATCTGAACTAAAATCAGCCAATTTTAATTGCTAAACATCCAGAATGGAATGAGTGATGTAAAGTAATTAAAATCGGATGATTTTGGTTCAAACTGATGTAATCTGACATGATATGGATATCAAGTAATGTAATGTGAGTGGGGGGGGGGAAAGGAAGGCAAGGTGAAAAACCCCCCCCCCCCCCCCCAAACGTACTGACCCTCCAATCCTCTAGATCTTACTGGGAGTTAAGCCTTAGCCCTATGAGCTTTAAATCTGTCTTGATATAGAGCTAATGCCAGGATATTATCACAATCAAGGTATGCCAAAACAAAGATATTGTAACTGCTACTAGGTAAACCAAAAACAAGCCTACGAGTATAGCATGAGCCAAACTTATTCTATCAAATTTAACTTCAATTAAGGATTCTATTTTCTATGATGCTAGAGTGCTAGACATAATCTAGCCAAACATATAAAAAAAGCATTCCTCTGAAGATGACTTTTGTGGAACTAAATTAAGAACATTAAACCTTGGCGTTCTTGCCCACCTCATCCTAGGATGTCCCAGCCAAGCCCTAGATAGATCTAGTAGAGTGATCAGAGGTCTGTTCCACAGCCTCTGCAAGTAGCTTGAATGTGCTCGACTGTGCAGCATTCCATAGGTAAGCACTCCAAAGTTTTTGTCCCCGTGCTTGCCAGGCACAACAAGCACACCTGCCCAGATGCTTTCTCTTAGCATGCAAAGATGGTGGCACCCATCAGGTTCAACATAGCAAATGGCACTGATGATTTGGGGATGGGGTGGGGGGGGAGGGGGGCAGCATGGCCTTGGGGTTTTGCGTTTGGCTCTCTGTGAAAACATTGGAGTTCTAGTCTTATAAGTGGGAATGGGAAAAAGAATCCGATTTATTTTTTTTTTTCAGTTGGCTTCTTGCGTAGGGAGTCCCACATCTTCACATGGATAAGTCCGAATATATCTTGCATGTCCTGTTTGTATGTTTAGCATGTAAAAAAAAGTCCTTTGCCGTTAAAAATTAGTTGAAAAGTAAGTGGAAATGTCACAGTCCGCTAAAAATTTACAAAACTCAAATGAGAACTTGTTAAATAATTCCAGAAAATAGATATATTATTTTATTGCCATGAAATCTGTATCGTACGTAAATTCCAAACTCATGCCAGAAGATAGCTGAGCAACCATGGACAGCTTGTAGGCCTACTAGATCTACTTGTAGTGCTTGTCAAGCACTCTGTTACACCAAGGAAGCATTCCGCTTGGCTAGGGAATACGCCTCTGGATCTAGATCTGGTCTAGATTCTCTCCAGCCAAACAACTCAATGAATAAGTATTGAAAGATTTATTTTGGGTTGCCTGCAGAAATAACATTGTTTGACAGCAAAACAAACTCACCTTTTTGTATGATAAAACTCTCAACCATAGATTCTGCACATGCCTGAAGGTTAAACTTGAGGTAACGAAAGTAATCAGCCCAATGAAATTTGTAGGCAGAGTTATGTCCCTGCAATAAGTCCATAGGGTAGGTTGGGGCAAATTCGACCGCGGGGCAACTTAGACCGATGCCACTACATGCTTCTTTTACACTAAGATTGTGAGATCCCTTTTGACCGTAAACTTACAATATTAATATCGTTTGTTAGCTGATTTCATACTAAATACAGATTTCCTAGTTATTGCATCATTCTGCTGTCTATTTTTAATCGGTAGGGGTTCCCAGCACTGACTATCGAAATTGTTTCCGCGTTTGCCGAGAATTTCTCATTTTGTCTGAAATCGTTCGTTGAGATGTGAAGTTGTCGGACTGCATTTTCGTGTTTGTCTTGCCGCCTGGCCCCAAATGTGTTAGTAATTATGAATTTTATCTTGTTGTTTCTGATCTGAATACAGAAATTGAATGAAATATTGCAGCGTTAAATTTATTTAATTTTATTTTCTGGACCGGGTCGGAATTGCTTTATCGGTTCAAATTTGACCGATAGACACTAGTTCGGGCCAATTTCGACCGTCTCTCGGGGCAACTTCGACCGGGCAGGGGCAGATTCGTCTTGTACTATAGCTTAGAGCTAGTATACTATTTTCTTTATTAGATTTAGACCTATGCACCAGACCAATGAGTATCAGCTTGTCGTACACGAACGCTAACAACTGCAGAGTACATAATAGTAATAACACTACTAACTTATGCTGATCGAGTCAAATCACATTAATTATTATTCTTTTAACATTCCCACTCTGTAACCACTCAAAATTAAATTTGGCTTAATTCTCACTTATCACTATCCCCAACAAAATAAGAGCATGACAGAACATCCCCACGGACCGCACAAGAAAGAGGAACGTTAGCCAAAAATCTTCATCGTCCAGCAGTAAACTCTTCGAGCAATGCTTTGAACAAGCCAGTTTGCCCCCCCCCCCCCCCCAAAATGGTGGGGAGGTGTTTAAATTTTCATCTAGTCTTTTAAAGTAATATAGGAAAGAGGTCGAACGCCTCTAAGTCGGTCATAATTGCCGATGGTCGAGCAATGGTCGAACGTCTTGAGAGAGCTTTTGAAAGTGTCGGTCGAAATTGGACCGAGCGTCGGTCGAATTTGCCCCAACCCTAGTCGAAATTGCACCAACCACACATGGGTCACAAAATCTGCGAATGGGCCTTGAAATGTAAAGTATCAACGAAATAGAACATAGTTATCGAAAACTAGAATGGTTCCTTCACATACTGGATGCAGGTTATCTCGCATAAACACCGTCATAGAAGCGCAGAATCGAATACAAGTCACTTACGAACTGAATCGTTCGAAGTTTGTCCAACCTACCCTAGAACTATAGTCTAACATAGCTAGATCTAGAAATCTAGAAATCTAGATCTAGCAAAAAGAAAAAAAACAAGACAGAAAAAGAGAAAGATTCCGTCTAAAAGACACGAACATTGGGAGCTCCGCGGCGTATTTCCTATTTGCAGTACTACTGATGGGAGACCGTTCAACCCCAGGCACCTGAAGGCTGTCACGAAAGTGCAGGAGACTGTTATCAGATACCTTGTCATCGCTGGCGATTGCGCCCTTAATGCCCTGGTGAGCACTTGATACGGCTTTTCATCTGCATGTGACAACTTTGATCTTACCATCAGCACTAAAAAGACTGAAGAGATGTTTCAGCCTGACCCAGGCAACCAGAACTAAAAAACGACCATAACTGTGAAGGAACAAAAACTCCAGGCAGTGGACAGTTTCGTCTATCTCGGCAGCACACTCTCTCGTTCTATCAACATTGATGCCGAGGTCAACAATCGATCTCTAAATCGAGCAGCGCTTTTGGCCGTCGTAGGAAAACAGTCTGGGAAAGGAAAGGAATCACATGCTTGCGACAAAGGTCAAAATGCACCAGTTGTGCTCATCATCCTCCTTTACGACTTTTAAGCCTGGACCGTCTACAGACGCCATAAAAGGCAGCTACAACATTTCCACCTTCGCTGTCTCCGCAACCTGGTCCACATCCGCTGGCAGGACACGATTCCTGACATGGAGATCTTGAAACAGGCTGGATTTCCCAGTGTCATCATCACCATGCACAAGGCATAGATACACTGGGCAGGGCACATCACTTGCATGTCTGACTCTCACATCCCCAAGCAGCTCCTCTATGAGGACTGTGCCAGGGCAAGCGTTCAGTTGGCGGGCAGCGAAAACGGTACAAGGACAGCCTGAAAATCTCCCTTAAAGATTTCAGCATCAGTATTGAGTCCTGGAAGATCCTTGCAGCTGACCGTCCCACCTGGCGCAGTCACATCACACGAGATCCAAAGAGAACCGAAAAAGGTACAAACCAAGACGGCAGAGCAAAAGCGCGAGCTTCGTAAAGCCCGAGCAGCCAGTGTCACTGATACAGCCCCCATCCACAAGTGTCCAACTTGTGGGAGAGGATTCCGCGCCCAGATCGGCCTCATCAGCCATCTTAGGACGCACCGTCCCAGACCTGCAACCTAGAAATGAAGTCCATGGTCATCTTCAACTGCCAAAGGACGAACAACATTAATCTATCTATCTATCTATCTATCTATCTATCTATCTATCTATCAATCTATCTATCTATCTATCTATCTATCTATCTA
>JBCEWB010095079.1:0-28451 GCA_039654565.1 Peronia peronii
CACAGCCGTTTTCGGTTGTTTTTAACTACTTTTTGACAAAGATACTAAAATTTTTTTTGTTTTCATAAAACAACAATTTAGCCTTTTTTAACCTGAAAAAAGAAAAATTTTGGTATCATAGTTAGAAAATAGTAAAAAACGGTAAAAAACAATTGTAACTCGAAATCACCCGGTGCGAATTCCGACTCATTTGCTCTAGGCGCAAGACGTATCAAGAAGTCGTGATAATATTCCCTGTGAAAGTAATGGTATAATACTGAAGTTATTACTTTGTAGTGTCATGCCGAGACAAAAGTGGGGCAAAAAATAAAAGAAAAAAGATTGAAAGATACTGTTATCAAGTGAACAGCCTCAAGTGGCCATGCTATGGTATGCAGTGTTTGCATATTATTGTTTCAAATGGTCCTTTGTGTCAGACAAGGAGAAATACAAGCCAGCCAGGGAGTCTCATTCACATAGAATCTTGCTGGGCAAAAGACACCATTCTGGGCAGTACCAGCTGTTGTAGAATAGCTAGATTGAATAGGCATGATCAGAGTGATAGTAGATACTGCATCTTATAATGTCTCCTTTTGAGGACTGGTATGTAGGTCCAGTCATGTCTAGACAGGCCAAACGCCTAGATTTTTCCAGGTGTCATCTAAGGGTTGGTAACGTAGCTTAAATTTTAAATTAAATGACATAGATTAAATTTTAAATCAAACAATCTTGGCAGTGTTGGCTGTTGCAGCTATATTTATTTAATGGACATGAACATAGGTACTGTGTCCTTTAATTTCTTCACTAGAGGAATATCGTTCACATGTTGTGTCTAATCAGGCTATGCTCCTGCTTTTCTACATGTCTGGTGCTTGGGTCTTGGGTTTGAAAAGTGAAGTGGTATTAACAATTGTATTAGATGAGACTATCATATATAGCAATAGCCACTGTGAGCACCAAGCTCCTGTTAGATAAAGCCTTATTCAGGCTGTTACCAACCCTTTCCCAACACGAAGGTATTGCTAGCCTTTACTGTCACTCATGCAATTACATAAAGAGCTGAAACACTGACAGTATATGAGTCATCTGCCCTACTTTTGGGTGCGTTTATCCCCATGTGACTATACTATATCCACTCAAAAAACACTTGACACATTAACTGCTCTGTCTGTCCATCCAGGCCAGTGAACACCATCGTTCAGTCACACTTGTTGTGATCATTACCATCCTTGACTACTCACCCACAATCCTGTCAGCCTGTCATTTAATTTGCTTATGTAGGGTTTTTGTTGTCACACGAGTAAAATAACCCAGCACTAATAATGTCAGTCCACCGTTAAATTTCCTTATGCTGGGTTTGCACCGTCACACTTGTGATCATTTACTGAAAAGAGTTACTCTATAATCTGTTGTATAATGCTAAGTAAAATGGCTTGCACCAGTAATATCAGCCAACCGTGTAATTTTGTTACATGAAATATTCACCCATAATGTTTCTAAAGAAGGGTGGAATCAATTAATGTTTGTTAAACTGAAGAGCATAAAATTCCGTGGTCCCATAGCTCAAAGTGTAACATTAGCACAATGTGCAGACCATGCGCTATTTTCCTTTGATATCAACATCATCATCATCATTGTCCTTATGACTAATGTCGCTGCTGCCACACGAGAGACCGCAGTCAAAGATCTCCATTGATTTTTGTCTGTCTGTCGTTACCAGCAGTGTGATGACTGTTTGGCCATGTATTCTTTCCATTGTCAAGCCAGGTCTTGCCTAGCCTGCCTCTTCTGTGAGATTATAATTAGAAATATCTAATTTTCTGCTTTTGTAGAAACACTTTAACAAGAGTTTTTTTCAACAGCTGTAAATTATTGGCAGGTCCCTAAGGTTTCATCTTTTTTCACTATAAAATCTTCAGTTTTCCATCTTTATGCAACTATATTGTATAGCATTTTTCTTCTTTTGCATGAAACAAATTGACATCCACATAAAATCGTTAGATTTGTTTCTCTACTCTCCCAAATAACATAAAGTAAAATTTTCATTCTTTTCAAGTGACATATCAGATTTTTCTATGACAAGTCCACATTGTGTTCAGTGTTACATTAACATTTTGCCAATTGCCCTCATAACAAGTTTGAAGTCTCCCATACTGAACAAAATGAGAACCTTTGATGTTGACTGGCTCAAACTGATAACTACTGATATCTCAGGTTATCTGGGCAGTCACAAGTTCAGTCACACAAGCAGTCAAACCTCACACTGTTTATCATCAGAAAAACTTCAGGACTAAATCACTCAGCAGTTTTGTTTTTAATCTTCTCACAAACTCTTGTCTGTACAAGTAATGTTTTCAGAGGCCTTGTCAGGCCAGTCTTGGGATGTCAGCAACAGCTCAAAGATTTAAATCAGTGTATTTAATTATCAAAGTTAATAAAAGCAATTTACCCTGACCACTTTTCAGGTTATCTGGACCAAGTCACACACATTCTGTCATACCTCAGACTGTTTATCACTGAGAAAAGTTCATTTGTTTTCAGATAGTTTGTTTTTGAAGTTTCTTACGAACCTTCGTTTGTTGACTGATAAGGGGTAAATTGATTGGATTTTTAATGTTTTCAAAGGTCTTGCAATCCTTTCTGCTAATCTTTTCAGTGTCATTGACACCATCAGCTTGCTTTTTTTTTTTTTTTTTTTTCTTAAATTCAGAGATTTCTTTTGTCAGTGACTGAAAGCCAAACTTCCGTAATAGAAGAATCATTATTTGTATTTACAGTAGCCACATGTTAGAATTGGAAATTGGTGACTGTTAATACTTAATGGGCTCTACACCTGAGATTGAAGATTATCGAACTGAAAACTTGATTGATCATAATTCATACATTGTGCCTAAATATGTTTAACATGGTTGGTGTCTGGAGAGTTTAAAATAAATGATTTTTCCAAAGATCAGAGCTGACACAAACAAAAATGAAAACTATAATCGGGTAGCAATGACCTAGTTTTAGTCAGAATTCACCATTACAGCTGATACATTATTCATTTGTTTGATTATGTTTTGCATGACTTGCACCAGGAGAATTTGAAATCAGTGATTTCGCAGACTTGTTTGGGGGGAGGAGGGGGGAGGAAGGATACCCGATACTCAAAAGTTAAAACTGCAAACTGTCTGATTTGAATCTCAGTTCATGTCTGATACGACAGTTATTAACTTATATTTACTTAACATGGTTGGCCCCTTGAATATTTGAAATCAGTGATTTTTGAAACTTCAGGGCTATTTAGCTACCATAGACTTAAATCTCTGTTTTGTTTTGGATTCAGCAGTCACATAGCTCCATATGTTTTAATGGCTAATCCTTTCATTTCTCTGATGCGTCATGTGTCTTGTCAAGCAGTGTAAAAATTAAAGACTATGAAAACAAAGGTGGTTTTCCAGTACATAACTGTGTGACAATCATTCAGATCTTCACTTCTTGCTGATAACAGAGATAGAAGATCATCTGTGCACATGTGCTGGATCGAAATCACGAAGGCTTTTTGTGAAAATGACAGTCTCATATCAAGTAGAATAACTGCCATGTCATTGCGACACACCAGTATTTAGTTTACTGTGACATCAGTACTGCCTCTGTCTTCAGTTATCAGTCTGGGCGTGTAGATCTAGAGATGATCCTGGGCCTGTCAGATGGAGTCTAATGCACTACATTGCATTGTATTATGAAGATATAGTGCATTTAGAAATTAACCCTTTGGCACTGACAATGAGCAAATCATGCACTGGAAAGGCATAATAGTCAACCTTTTGACACTGACTATGTGATAGATCAGATCGGTGCATAGTGTCCTTGCAGTCCGATAGAAAAGGCCTAGCCCTTTAAACAAGTGATCTCTCTCCTCAAAGACTCACCCTTTAAATATTAAGGGGTCTTTCTTCTCAAAGACTCACTTATTATACTTTACCTTTTGAAAGGATTTTCAAATTAAATACAGTATTGTTAAAAAAAATATTTATCTGATATTATTGCCTTTCTTGTCGAAAGCTGTGACTTCATAAACACAAATCAATACCATTATGGAAATAAATACACAGTGATAGTTTCAACTTGCTCTGTTAGGGTTAAAACTGAGCCAAGTGACAATGATCATGGGCTAGTCAGAAAGAGCACAGTGTCTGTGTAATTTACTGAAAGGGGGTAATACATTTATCTTCTGCGGATGAAAATTTAGACTTCTT
This sequence comes from Peronia peronii, assembly GCA_039654565.1. Taxonomy (NCBI): domain Eukaryota; kingdom Metazoa; phylum Mollusca; class Gastropoda; order Systellommatophora; family Onchidiidae; genus Peronia; species Peronia peronii. Next base: position 4,218 of record JBCEWB010095079.1, read on the forward strand.
TTTTTTTTACAATTCTGTGACAAGATATTGCAGTCTTGATGAACAAATATAACTTGAGTCACCTAAGTTTACTGTTATATTCTGATATTTTCTTGTGATGAAAAGAAATCACAATGAAACAGATCTCCCTCTGCTTATGATGCCTGTTTAATGATATGGTTGAGATTGATAAAGCCCAGCCTGGCATTTTCTTGATTTTTGTGTTGTCATGTGGAAGTCTCAGCCCAAAGTCTGATGCACACAGGGATACTCAAGAAAACATTCTGCAGAATAAGGTCTTTCGACGTTGCTCACACATAGGTTTGTTTAGATGGTTTGAATGTTCATCATTGATCAAGAACTGCCTGTCATGCACAGAGCATGTACACAAATCAGCATGTAAGTGAAAATCCTTCAGTCATGCAGCCGACCTCAAAATACCTTGTTGTGGTTTTCATGGCTGCACATTTTTCACCTGACTTTTTGCCTTTCAGTTTCATAAGCTTCTCTTCCTTTGTGAAAACAATTTATCACTGAAATAAAAGTGCTATGCTCCATTGGCTGTGACAGGCATATGTCAGCTGTGCAATAAGTCTTCGCTAGATCAATGAAAAGAATCAATTGAATTTACCAGCTGTTCATACTGCATACACTTCCAAGCAAACAGACAAACAGATGAAAAAGCCAGTTTGGTTTTGGAAAATGGAAATTTGCAATGAAAATTTTGACAGACAGATCCTGTCTTGTACTTCCCGATGCTATGCTGCAAGGTTACAATGACACATTTTGAATAGGCCCAGGTGTGTGGAATATCTTGACTTCTTTTATGCACACCACCTCATCCATGACGCTGCATAATCCAAGTTTGCCATGATCCTTCCTTTTCAAAGTCTTATCATGAATATGTGAAAACAAGGATGGCAATGTCGGGGAATGAAAGTTGTATAGTAAAGCTGGCAGTTATTTCTCTCCTTATGGTCTAACCATGAAAAATTCATAGGAATTATGAACCCCAGGTCATAAGATAAGGAAGTGTAGGATAAACATGTTTCTCATAATCAGTGTGACATAATACGAAACAACATACAGTCATACATGTACACATGTACATGTAACCAGTAGCATGAAAACAAGGAAGACTCAAAAGACTTGTGACAGATGTTTCTCTTGTATTACGTTACGTTCTATAATATGTCTTCTCAAATAGTATCGTTTATTTACATTCATTTTTTTTTCGTTTCAGTGGCGTTGATAGCTGGTGTACTTCTGTATTTGGTTGATGCTAACAAAGGTATGTACAGAAGCAGTACACGTTGAGTATGACAATTAAGGAAAGAGACAGGCTGATAGTTTCTTATCAATATATAAACTCCTGAAAAAAAGGAAGAGAGAAGAATGAAAGAGATTGAGAGATTAAAAAATATCACTCATGGGTATTTTAGTTAGTACTGGTGCTTTGTTTTATTATTTATTTATGTTTGGTTCATGTTTTGATCTGAATGGATATTTATTGTGATGGTGTCATTGTTTTTCTTTCCACTTCTCATCTCAGAAAAGTTTAACTGATGAATAAATTAAAGGAGAATTTTTTTTTTTTTTAATGTAGGTTTTAATATTGCCTTGATGTACATCAGAACTGAGCACTGATTGAAAAAAAAAATGGTAAAAGAAAGCTGACTGATAATCGTATATTAGTGCTATTGCAATGCAGATATGATATGCAGAAAACAATTTTTAGAGAAGGGCTTAGATTTTAAATTCCTTTTTTTGAGAATTATGAAATAAATGCTTGACACTGTCAACAACAACAACAAAAAAATAGATAAATGTAAGGTATTGATATTCTAACACAGACAAGGTATTCAGGAAAAGATAATATAAGATGCAACAATATGAAATTGAGTGCTCGTCAAACTGGGGTGACTAGAGAAATCACTACTTTTCCAACACTGAATGAAGTTTTGACATTTTTTTTTTTTCATGAAATCTTGTATGTCCATTTAAAAATGTATATCAAAGTGAAGGTTGTTGGAATTTATTCCAAAAATTATAATGACATTACGGAAATGAAGATTGGTAAGGATTAACAAAAGTGATGGGCCATTTTGTCACTAAATTCTGCTGCAGTAGCAGTCACTCCCACTTTCTTTAATTGCTAACATCTTGACCTCTATTCAGAGTAGACCAAAGATTTTTATTTTTTCACAAACCGAAAAAGAAATGACTAAGCTTCACGTTGATACCAGTAACTCTGTATGCTGTAAAATTGACGAGCACCTGATTTCATTTGTATCTTGTCTCACATAGGTAAGGGTGGACAACTTTTATGGTCAAGAACAGTGATTGAGTAACATGATGATGTAATGCATCTCTCTCACTCTTTCAGGTGGAAAACTTAATTATTCTTCAAAGAGACGATATCTAGAAAAAGCCGAGGAAGATAAAGATATAAAAGAGAAGTAAGTATAGGTGTACATAACATAACATTTGTATGGTATTTGAAAATATTGACATGAATGGCTGATCTTGATGGTCTTATTTTATGTCACAATATTCAAAGTTCATGTTCCCAACCAGTACTGGCCCTTTGTTTTACCTTTTTTTGTCTTCCATTGTGTGGTATAAAAATTTGTTTTATATTTTCAAAAGTAATGTTGATTCCGTTAGAACACTTCTTATTTAGAATCTGCATTCAACAAATTATCACTTTGATGAAAATATGTACTTATCAACTTGATGATAGCCATGAACTTCATAAATGGTGCCATTACTGCACAGCGTAAATGCTTTGTCAAAACAGCAAGATGTCATCATATTATCCTTAAAAATGCTTTCACATTGAGCAAGACACCAATACTATTTCTGTGTATGTAGAAACAGGGGGGAGGCAGGGAGAGTAAAAAAGGATTAGACTTGGGTAAAATATCATTGGATATCAATATCATTTTGTTATCTTGCATTATTACTTTTTGTTTTGGAGTATTTCATGTTGAGCTCCCAGTATTTGTTAAATATTGTTTCCATTCCTTCAACCATTACGTTTCTAGTGAGACCAGTTCAGCACAAAAGCTTATATTGATGCGTTAAATAATTTTAAAAATTAACCTGTACTAACGTCTGAGATGAATATTTTTTATAGCTGTCTTGTTGTTTTGCTTTTCCTCCTTTTTTCAGTTTTTTTTTTTTTTTTTGGGTCTCGTAGAATAAATGTGATACGATGGAGATTCTTGATTTCATGTTAGGAGATTTTAATGTTTAAAATTATACTATGCCATCAAGTTCAGCGTATTTTATGTACAAAAATCCTAACTACCATACTGGCGCCAAGTATGTCTAGTAGTTGTTAATATTACACATCGTTGGTTCCACTTTTGGATGTCAAGGATAGAAATTAATACTCCTGAGAAAACTGTCAAGAGGGACAATTGAAGGGCATAAACAACAGGACACTTGCTCTTTTTTTTCTCAGTGAAATAGGACACCGGCTGATGATAGGGCATGAGTTATCTAATTTAGGATATATGAGACATGCCTCTCAACAGAAAGCAGAAGAAAAAAGAAAACCTTTCCAGTGACACCAAATCTGTATTCATGTCTTAATAAGAAACCAAGCTGGCAAATCAAAATGACTGGTAAATGAAAATGGAAAGATATTTTTCTGGGCAATTGGCTCTGAAAGTCAGGCTAATTTTTCAAATGTGGAAGACAATGTTTATTTGCTGGTTAGTTTGAATGAAAGCAAAGTTTGAAAACTGAAGAGTTTGATACTGAATCTCTTGAATATGGAAATGGTATGAAGGAATGGAACAGTAACTGCTAATTTTGTCTGATAATGTTTGATTTGCTACCATGAAGATTAATTAAAGCCTTCTTTCCTCTGTTGCTGCAAATCAGGACAGTCCAGTAATGGTGCAGTGTGACTTTTGAATGGCTCCTAGATCAGCCAATGACCAGCTGTCTTTCATCTTTTGACTGTCATCACCATAGCAGCAACTGGATCTCAGCCAATCTAAATTGAGCTTTTGCATGTATTTTTGATCATGACACATGTTATCTTCTATTCAGTTTGGGCTGTGTGATACTGATTTGTCACCAGTTTTCAAAATTTTAAAAATTTATTTATTATTATATTTTTTTTTTATGCTTTGCTTCTGCTTTTCTTACTGAGTGGATGAACATGGCGAAGTTCATAATTAAAAATTACAGAGGGAAGATATGATAGTTATACTGGCTTAAAATACTCGCAAAAATTGTTTGCTCTGTTGACAGTATGCTTTCCATACAGTCAGATTTCAAATAATTGATTGATTTGCATAGAACATTGCTTTAGCAAATGAAGTGATATTTATGGAGTTTTAAAAGAAAAAAAGCAAATGTGAAAATATAAACTGTAATCTTTCCAGTACACATGGCTAGCCATCCCTCCTTGTTCTCTGCTAAAGTTGTAAATGAAGAAATCAAGCTGTTGATGTTCCATACTGGATTGGCTTCATTCTCTGTTAAAGCAGCTGCTGCTATCTGAGATAGGTTTACAGATGATGAACTGTCTTGGCACATGAAATTGTCATTTATTGTTACAACATTCACAGTATGTAAAGCATACAAATCAAACCATGATTGTGATGTTGATTTTTGTGTCTGTATATATGCGAACAATCAGGCTGAACTGGTGAGATATCATACGGGAGGGGATGGGATAGATTTCATTCATGTAGGGTATGTGTTTGATTGATGTATTTCTGTTCATTGGCCATGTTTGGTTTTATTGAATCTGCCTTCTTCTATTTTCTAAGCCATTTGTATAGCAGGAAAAAGTCACCAGTCGTCTGTTTTGTTGCAATGGTCTTTAACATGACAAGTGCTCATAACTTATATGGACATGCCTAAGCTATGAATTTGTATACGATTTAGGTGGTTTGTTATAATGTCCTACTTCAAGAGGAAAATATATTTTTTTTATTGTTACCAACATCTACGCTGATCAGGAACTTCTTTGTTTTATGCCCATGATTGTTCAGACTGACACATGTATATGTCTTTCATACATTTATGTTGTTACAACCACTTGAAGTGAACAAAGTAAAGAGAAAGATAGTTTCCTTTTTCTTTTTTCAAGGAAACTTCTGTTATTGTTGTATGAAGGAAATGTTTTTTGGAAAGAAGAAAGAAACATTTCTGGAATTTTCCTATGTTGATTGCTCCAGTGTAAAGTATAAGAAATCTTGTTTGGGGGAGTAAATTTAATGTCCACTGTTTACCAAGGTAACAACCAAGCTAAGCTGTTCTGTGCCATGTAGAGAGAAAGTGTTGTGAATGACATGACTGATTAATGCTCATCTGTTGTCATACTGCTACTGCTGTGATCTCTGGGGTAGAGATTCACTTGTCTTTTTTCTGACATTGTACTTTGTACACAGTATAATGGCTTCTTTCCCCTGATCTTGCCTTTGTAAATACTCCTGTGTAAGAAACAAAGAATAATGACCACATATTTTGTATTAGGAACGTCTTTGTATGCCAATTTGTCATTATCTGTCTGTAGGTCATTCACTATTGAATATTGGTCAGTTGCTTTGTTTTTTTGGGTTTTTTTGTTTTGTTTTGTTTTGGTTATGTCATTGATAATGTGTGATGAAATCGGCCATCCACTAATTTGATTTCAAAGGTTAAACTTTACCAAAACTAACATTTTCAGAGTCCCTCTTCAGACAAGTGTGAAGAAAGAAAAACATCTACCATTCCAGTCCAAATTGAAGTCAAAATTTGTATCAGATTTTTGGCAAACCAATTTCAGAAAACTACTCCCCTGTAAAATTTGCTGTCTCTGCTTATGGCTGATTTCATCATGAAATCAACGATATTGGTTTTTTTTTTTTTTCGGTCAGTGTCTAAGCTTTGTAAATTTTTCCCCCTTCTTCCTCATCTGTTCAAAGCATCATTAAGATGATGGTTAGGACTATTTCAGATTCTCCAGCTGCAGCTTTTTTGTATATTTCTAAGCCATTTGGATAGCAGGAAATATCAATAATTGTCTGTTTTGTTGATGGTGGTCTTAGGGTGACAGTTGTTCACATTTGATATGGACATGTCTAAACTATGCAGTTGCACAAGACTTACCACTTTTTTACTATTAGGGGAGATTACTGTGCCACAGTCATTTTTTGAAAATGTGATTAAGGTCTCATGTGTTTTATTTTGTTTGGACAGGCTGACATTATTCAGTACTGTTGTTTGTTGACGGCATAATCCTATACCACCCAATACTTCCATAATATAGAGGCACTGGTTACAGTATATTTACGCCTTTCAACGTCCTGTGGATGGTTATCTTGGCAGGACTGTTTTCTATTGATCCACAGCTGATCGAAAAGAAAAATGTTTCAGTTTCAGTTCATATGTATATAAATATACAGATATAAAATCAGGAGACATATAAACCAAAGACCTATATGAAATACAATTGATCTCAGAATAACATTACTAACACGGTTTTACTTCATAGCTTCACTTTTTGAAAGTGAACTTTATTGTGAATATTACAGCCAACTCTGTGACCACTGTCTTCTGTAAGAAAGTCATGTTAAAAGTGTCCAGGGGATAAGTGATATTATGAAAGCTTGAGTCAAACAAACTGAAAATGAATTAACAAGAAGCAGCTAGCCAGTTTTCATGTTTATATCAGTTTTGCTGGTTGCACAGTGGATATATTCTAGTAGTGACACATTTCCTGTGTGTTACCACATTTGTAGATCTCATTGTCATGGGCACTGCCAGGTGACACTGAATGCATCTGAACAATGCAAACTGTCTGTCTTTCAGTCATCAGTGGAGTAATATAGCAATAGGAATCTGATGTGCAGCTGAGATTAACTTTTTGACTGCCAGAATCTTTAAATATTTAGCGCTCATATTATACCCGTCTGTCGAGCTGTTACAACTTTTGCATAAACTCAGAAGCATTTTGAGTATTTGGCTTTCAACAATTGTAGAAAACTCACCGATTTCAACCCGATGAAGATGACAAAATAAACATTAGGATTTTGACAGTGAAAAGGTTAAGTGTCATTCCATTCCATACATAAAATGCAATAGTCTTTGAATATTTTTATGTAAATTTACATTAGCATTGTGCCATTGCAATGCATGCATTCTGTGAAACAGGAAGGTGATATATGGAGCATTGTCTCTGTGTTTTTTGTTTTCTTTCTTTTTGTTTAATTACATCACTCATATGTTGCTGTTTTGGTCTCCAGTTTTATTTATCAAGATCTTGCATGTTACTTGACAGGCATGTCACTTCAGAATTTTGCTTCCTGTACTCCAAAGAGAAATAAGTAAAACAATAATGCCAAGTGGTGAATATTTTTGAACATTTTATTCAGATTATTTGTTTGATCATTTTTGAAGCTTTAGAGTGATGACAGCTATATAGATGGCATAATGGCAATATCACAGCGATTTTCATAGTTCATTCCTTCAATTGTAGGATTCATAGTAATGGTTAATCCATATGTCTTGCGCCCAGGGCAAATGAGTCAGAAGTCGTGCTGGATGATTTTGAGCTGCGGCCATATCACCTGAAAAAAATAAACATGTTGGTGTACATTTTGGTATGTGAGTCAGAAAACAGTTATAAATGGCCGTAACTCGAGATCCAGCGGCGCAACTTTTGACTCATTTGCCCTGGGCGCAAGACATATCAGCAGATATCGACAATGCATGTTTGGTAATTTGTGGGTTAAATTTCATAGACCGCTAAGCATATTATTAGAAACAGTGTGTTAGACTGGTAGTAATGTTTTAAGAATTTATTTGAAGGGACAGATTGTAAGGTCAACAGTGTCAGATATTAATTCCGTAATTCACTCATTCAATTTCGCAATGTTTTGTTATTCAGTACCATAGCATTGGAAGTGCAATGCAGAAAATATCTTAGATATTACAACCAGAGCCATTAGCTCAAAGATTTAATACTGTTTTGACATTTTTTATGAAGTTCTATTTTTTTTTTTTTATGTCTTTATTATTGTTATTATTATGGTTTTTTTTTTTTTTTTTGTTTGTTATCAAAAGTGAGGAGTTTGCACCATTCGTGCGGACCAGTTTCTTTTCCTCCTGTGCACAAACTGTCTTTCTTATTAAACCCTCTCTATGTAATATGTATCTTTGACAGAAATTGAGCCCTGAAACGAAGTTATATGCTGTAAAGTTGTAGAAAATTATTTTTTTTATCATTCGGGATTAACATTTACTTTTCCTAGACTGCGACAGATAATAGTGAAACTAGGTCAGTGTTTGGAAAAGAGACAAGAGATGTGGGTACATGGACAGTTTTTATGCACATCTATTATTAAATTTCCGATAGTTAGGAAAGTCTTATCATCTTGACAAGGTTTAAGTTGCCCATGGTGTGTTGAATATAGATTAAGTGTTTAAGGCTATATATACATATGCAATATATAAATGATAAATGGCTGTGCCAATATTGCCAACAGTTTAGATAATTGACATCAGCTTGGGTGTCTGTTCATTTTTTAAGCTTAGTTTGTTCAAAAAGTGAATCTGGTCGTAAGTGAAGTGCTAAAATAAATGTATGTAGAGATATATATTAGCTTTAGAATCACATTTGTGTTCTTCTTTTTTTTTTTTTTTAGTTTTGTTTGTTTGGTTTTTGTTTTTGTTTTTTTTCATGTTGTTTTCTCAATTCATAATTGGTATATGTCCACTTTTTTGTAATTTTGAAGAAAAAAAATGTGTGTTGAAGTTTTCATTCTGTATGTAATATAGAGGACCCACAATAAACATAAACATATAGTATGGCCTGTGTGTCCAGGTGCATTGTCAGTCAAAATAAGGAAATGCAGTGTGTGTTGAACATAATCTAACATAATCTATCAATGATGCACTTAAAGCTGATTTCCAAGAAAGTGGAGATACAACAGTTGAAAACTGAAGTGACAATATGAATCACAATACGATGAAATCAGGCAGCAGTCAAGTTTTGGGCATGTTGCATTACTGGTATCACTGTAGAACTTGTTATTTTCCATTCAAGTTGGTGAAAAATTTGTTATTCTATCTTGAGTAGTAGTCGAGATATTGACAATTAAAGACGATGGGGATGACCCGCTCCTCACAGTGGAATTCAGTAAGAAAATGGACAATCAGTTTTATTAATCCTTATTATTCATCATTTAGATCATGTCATTGAATCCGTTTTCATTTTTACTCAGTATATTTCAGGAAATGTGACTCGAATATACATTTTTAAATGGACAAGAAGGTGTTTATGCAAAAAAAAAATGAACAATTCACATTGAAAACCTTTGTTTGGTGAGTGCCTGATTTCATTGTGTATCCAACATACTATGTTTTACAAGAGAATCTTAAGAAAAAGAATTTTTATTGCTATTTTTATGTATACCATTAGCTTTACAGTTTTGTGCCACAAGAATACTTTTGTGTAGTTGGTCTGCTTTGTACATGCATTGGTTTATACACAGTTACGGTTAAATGTACATGTGTGTTCATTTTTCTCATTAGAACAGCACATTTAGTCTTTTGCACTGAAAGGTGTTGAACCAGAGATTGATGATATAGTGGAGATTCATTGTCAACATTTTATCACAGAGTTCCAGAGGGGACAAGTGTTTTAGGGAAATGGATGGAAACCTGTTCTATTCATAAAGAAGGTTTCCAATAAATAGATACAATCGAGTCTGGTTAAAGTCAGTCCCTTTGGATGAACAAAACAGTCTTGATTTCAAACATGGTTGACATTAACGAATACAAAAGAAAAAAAATAGCAGGACCCACCAAGAATTTAACTTTAAGCGAGTTGCTTTTGGTGGACTGCACTGTATTATGACATTAAGTTAATGATGCAAGACAGTGATTGTTAAATAAAGTTATTTGTATAGTGGTGATTATGTACGTGGAAATCTCAGAAAAATGCTTTAGGGGCATGCCTGTGATAATGGAGTGGTTTATTGAAAAATATATTCTTCAAAAAGGATATGGTGCAGCTTGCATCATTTATGTTTGCATCAAGACTTTTCGCACTGGTATAAAAATGTCTTCCAGTTGCTATATAAACCACCATTCTTATCACAAGAGATTATTGTTTTCTCTGTATAGACTACATCACATACCAAATCACAATGCATTTCCCTGATGACAAACACGACCAAGCTGGTGTATCCAGGGTGTGAGGACATTTCTACCATCTCTGTGTTTCACTATTCGCATTTTAGTCTGCAAAGGATCAAGAAATGTGTACACATAATTGTATATTTCAGTCTAAAGAGGGAGAAAGGAGTAGAAATGGGGGGGGGGGGTAGAGGGTAGATTCTTTGTTTTGTATTGTGCTGAGCCAAAACCATGAAGGAATTCAGAATGTTAACACTTTGATGTTATTAAATCTGCTCCTGTGAACATCCTCATCTTTGACCTTAGATGTATGTGTTGCATTTCTGGATTTTTATATACACTTTTTCTCCTAAGACCTTTTATATACATATATAATACTTACATTTTTACCCTTTTTGTTTTCTTTCCATGTTAATGTTGTTATGACATATTTAAACAACAAATGTTAAAAGCACAAAGCTTGGGATGTATCCCATGTTGTGAGCATCATTGCTTTGATTTGAAGGAAGAGGTGAGTTGTAGTTTGGCATTGTACCATTATAAGAGTGTGAGAATTCCTTCATACTGATAATCTAGTGTAGTGCTGTGATTATGTAAATTAATTGTCCCAATACGTTGGCATAGTGAAGTATAAAATGCTGATAGTAAAAAGGGTATTTCAAGTTAGTCATTTTCAAAATTATAGATTTATTCTTTTTCCAATCATAGAAAAAAGAAAACGCTTTTGTTTTTTTTTAACCATTGCCCAAGATTAGATATCTCATTAACACAGCACAAATTCCATGATATAACAAAATATGTATTTACAATCAGTTATTGTTTATGAGGTATTGGTTAACTCACCACATTTCCTTTACATAAGGATAGAATTACAAGTCTCTGATCCCCATGTGTGAGGGACTACGCATCTCGAGAAAAAATAATAGCTTGGTTTTCCAGAAAGCATGTGTAAATTTCACTCAGAAGAACATGGAAGCCACAAGAAAAAAGAATGGAAAATCCTGTATGCTTTTTAATTTTAATGGAAAAAAAAAAACAAAAAAAAATTCACATTTACACACCATCTTTCATATGAATTTTCCAATGAATATTTCATTCTGTTCAGATTATATTAGTCTGTCATTACTTTTCATTTAATGATCAGGATTTTCCCCTCAGGGTATCATTATATTTCTTCTTTTGATGTCTAAGATTAAATGTAGCAGATGGGGTAAATTTTTATAGAGCAGGAATCGATAAGATATTTTCAGCTCAGGTTTCTATCAGTTCAATGAAGTGGATGAATGCTGAAAAACATCAGTGTCTTCAGTTTGTATTTGCATTCTTGTTGCTGAGTTTGATTTGTAAGTAAGAGTTGTAAAATAATAAGTGTATCCTGTTCCTTCATAAAGTGCTGTCGCAGAACTGAATAAAGTGAAATTTATTGGAAGCCAGTTTCAGGGTCTGTGTTTTATTATTCTGTTGAAAAGAATACTGCACCATCTATGCACAGTGTACTGCAAGTGAACTTGAATAAGTAATTAATGGTGTTAGTCATGCAGTACTGCCTAGGCCTCTGGAGTTGAGTCTGATGTCACGCTCACTCACTCACACACTCATACACCTATTTACCCATCCACCCACCTACTCACTCACTTGCTCATTCATCCACCCACTCACCCAGTAATCACTCACTTACCCATCCACTCACTCACTCACCCACCCACTCATGCACATACCCACTCATTCACTCACCCATTCATTAAACTCACTCAACCATACACTCACACCACCAACCATTCTCTCTCTCTTTCTTCCACTCACTCTCTCACTCATTCACTCACCCCCTCCCTCCCTCTCTCGCTCGCTAATTCAACACAACTCCAACTCGTAATTTGTATGGCATGACAGTTTATTTTCAATGGATAGGGCCTGGCATAAGACGTCAAACACGTGGGACCTCTGGCTCTACATCGAACAGAACAGAAATATGGCATAAAATTTACTCCTCTTGTTCCTTGGGAGATGAAAAATACAACCTGTATGGACATCATTTAATGTACTACTACTTTTTTCTCTTCTTCACCATCACCTTCTCCTTAACTTCGAATCTGTTCCTTTTCTTCTGTTCCAATTCTTCTTTTTTTTCCTCTCTACTTTTCTCCTTCTTCTCTGTTCTTCTCTCCCCCCTCCCCCCTTTTTTTTTCTTTCTTCTTTTTAACCTTTTCACATCATCCGACCAGCTCCTTCATTCAATATTATCCCTTCTCTTCAAACCATTAAAGCCACATAGACAGTGAAACAAAAAGTGTGATAGCTCAAGCAAAGATATACATATATAATGTCGCCATTCAGAATTCAGATCAGTCGTTCTATTTGTCAGTCAAATGATACAGTCAATAGATTGACTCTTTCGCTGATGACTGACAAGCCATGCATACTATCAACCACTCAATCAGTCACCCAAACAAGCAAGCAGAAAATACAGATCCCAATCAAGCAGCAAAACACTGATCAATCTTCCTTTCAAAGTCCAGCTTTGCCTACATCGCAACCAATATTTTCATACACATACTATATTGCAGGCTGGCTGTCAAACTAAGATATAAACCAACACTTTCTTTTCACAACTGTTTGTTGGAGTCCAACCACCAGCCATCAATATAGGTCTATAAATATATACATGTATATGAACAAACTGAGTTTCAAAAGGTAGACAATCATTTATACTGGTTATGTTTCAGTACAAACATCAATCTCACCACCAACATTGGTAATAACTTTGTAAATTTGGGTCAGTCTAATTGTCTCAACCCCCAATGAAAATTTCTAACTTCTCAACTAATCAGGTTTTCGTAAGGGCACCTGTCTTAACCCTTGTAATACACTGTTACTAATATGGTCCATACAGCTTGGGAAAGACAGGGCCTTAATCAAATTTTGAGTGCTTTGTATATAAAAAAAATGAATATAAAGCACAGACTGTTGTTGAAGATCAAGATTCAGTCCAAACAAATAATCTCACGGTAGGACCTTGGGTATTCAGTTTTGCCTAGGCATTTTATTATCAGATTCTGTAGAAGTTATTCCACATCTTAAAGGATCAAAAAACAAAAACAAAAAAAATTAAAAGAGAGAGACAACAAGAAAGCTCAATTTCTCACAAATGGCAAATTAGTTCCCAATCTTTTTTGAAAATTTTATTGCCCATGAGAGTAACATTCATTATACATCTAAGAGATAGTATTGACAAACAAACAAAAAACACACAAAAAAAACCAGCTATATGAATTGCCAACTTTCTGATCAATAGTACAGCAAACACACTGCAAACAGCTTGCTTCCCGTTGAACTGTGCTTAGTTGTGCAGTTATACTCCAACTGTGAGTCAGACTCAGAATATTCACTCCACTATTTTGCAACACTGATGTATTCTCTTTGTCCTGCAATTTTGAAGCGTAATTATGTTTGGCCATTTCCTAATGGAGATTATTTTTTTTCAGCAGCCTACTTACCTCCCTTTGCCAGAGACAGGAGTATGTAATGAGAGTAAACAAAAACTTTTGTGCCTGTTTTGCCTGAAATGTAGAGGACAAAAAATTTTGAAAATTTCATGGCATAGGGAAAAAAGGTTTCTTCTTATTGCAGTAATTCTGTTGAATTTTCATGTGATTAACATTTCATATAAAAAGAAGAAGTGAATGTTCCTGTCTTCAAACTGTTAGATCAACAGCTCTTTGTATCTGGAAATGGAACGTAATTAGGCTAGAATAAACAATCTCTATTCAGTCTATCAGCACTTGAAATTATACCTATGTACACAGTGTCCACGATTGAGCCTCAGTTTGCATGTATTCACTTACATATCAAAATGACAAAGCATAACTTTGGCTAAAGATTAGATTAATAATTTTAAAAGTCTCTCCTTTACTGTGAAAATCTAATCATCATATATTTCATGATGTTTTGCAATGCTATGTTCATTTGACTGTAACAATGAAAGACAGATAACTGTAATTCTTCTCTTTTAATTAGACAGAAAACCCCATTTCTTCTTTCAATGTTATACAGAGCAATCAGAGTCAGATAGACTGTCAGTGACCATGATGAGACTTATAAATGTTTATGATATTGTGATGTATCACTAAATATACCGATAACAAAAATGTAGTTGGATGCTCCATGTTATTCTGCTTGTGGACAGCTCTTCATGATGGAACAGAATGTTGCAACTTTGTGTGACAGTAAAAACTTTCTCAAACCTACCCAACTGTCTGAGAACTCAGATTTTTATCTCTTTCAGCCATGTAACAGATTTGTACATGTGTGTTCTTTCAATTTTGCAGTGTTTTAATGGTGGTAAAATATGTCTTCCATAGGCTTTGTTAAAATTATGTCTCATCAAGTTATGTCTCTTCAAAACCAGTTGATATAGATTGTATTTGCATGTCACGATGCACTTCTATACTTGTTCTGAATGCAGTTCCTATGTCAAAAACTGGCTGTTTCAGATTTCCACTAAGTCTATGTGATGTCAGGTATTACAGCATCGATAGACATATACAATCAATCAATAACCTGTCGCTAGCACATGATAATACTGCAAAATTAAAAACTATATACATGCATAAAATGGTGGGCCTTGATACCTGGTAAAAAAAAGTGCCAAAACTTTCAGTCTGGACACGAACCCTCACAACATCATCTCATACAAGCACTGCTTACAACAAAACACATACGAAAAATAAAATATTTGAAATAATATCTAAGGTTAGCCTGTGTATGATATGGCATGGTCTTTAATAGCAAGAACAGCCAAAAAAAAATATATATATATATAAGAATACTGAACTTAATCATCGGTTAGTACTTTTGATGACTATACTGTGTATATTATTGTGGATATTGACAAAATAATATCAAAAATAACTAATCAGGAAAATATCACATGTAATAAATCAATAATCTGACATAATATTCATGAGAATATAGCAAACAAAAAATTGAATGGAATTAAATACAGGTGAGTTTTTGTCATTTCATAGGAAACAGATGTTCTGTGCTGTATTTTTCCAATCATTTTCTCCCAGGGAAGGGGAAGAAGAAGGTGGAAGTGCTGAACTATAATAAAGGGCAGTGATCAGATGGGACTGGTTTTTGTCATTGGGTGATGAAACTCAGGACTTCCACATCAAAAAACAGACTTTCTTTTATAATGGCTTGTCTGCGCCATTTGCTAAGTTCTTACAGCCCTTAAATACAACCTGTATTGACACATATCTGACCTCTGTTACTTCTTTGCTGTCTACTTTGATTTTTTATTCTTCCCTTCCTCCTGCTTGTTCTTCCCTCTGTCTTCCTTATCCTCTGTTTTTCTTTTTCCTTTTTGTACAGATCTTTGAAACCAAATTTCCCTGATATGTCAAGATTTCGCCTCTTCAGCTTTCAGTTGGGACTCACCTCCATGGCTAATATTTATAATGTCCAAACCTGTCACGTAACCTAAGCATAGGAATCTCAATATCTGTCGGACATACTGACATGCATCGCTTGTGTTGATAACTTATCTGAGGAGGAGATGTAAAAGCCACATTCCTGCAAAACCTTCCAAGCTTCTAATTTACTCTATCGAATTTTTATCTTGTCACGAAAGAGACATAAATAAAAAGTGAGAGATCTTTAGGAAAAAAAATTGACATAGATGAAAGAAATAAAACAATTCACATAAACTAAAGTCAAAGAAAATCAGTACATACATCTGTAAGACAAAATGCGTAGGTTGTTTTGGTTTTGACTGGAAATGCATAATTCAAAACACAAAAACACAAATGAGAATAAAATTAAAATTAAATGCAAAATTTTGGGATACATTATAAAATGGGAAAAAATGGTGTAAATGCCATATACATAAGAAACAACAAGAAGAAAAAATCTTGGTGAAAAATAATTTTACAGTAATATAAAAAAAAAGATCTTTGATCTACAAGATTTTACAGATCACACGGTAAGCTTATTGAGGTGGTCAAGTTCCTTGATTGTTGGTATTGTCTGAGAATTACAGTACATACAGATTTCACTAATAAATTGGTTTTAAAAAATGGTCAACTAAAATACTGAAAAGTTACAAATAAATATACTAAATTACAGGCAGAAGATTCTCACAATTCATACATTATTTCCTTGTTGATGCCAAGTTAGAATTTGTTTAACCCTAGCAGTGTCAAGAGGCTGATTTATTCAAAGCCAGGCCTATTGTACTTTGTGGCAGACAGCCTCTCTAAGTAATAAAAACACAATACAGTAAGAAAATTCTAGACTTGTAATGTTATTAGGTTTAAATTGTCATTTCTGAAACATGAAAAAATTTTATTAATCTAGAAACTATGGTATACCCAGCAGCTGCTTCCACTGGCATTCTTAGGTTTTTTTCATGGTCAGAACTCACATGCTATTTATTCTATGATACAATCAGAGACTTTTTGTTCATTGTTGAATTTCAGTACTTTTTTTTTGTGTTCCTGACATATCTGAGTTTTCATTCAACAAATACTTGCACACCAGTCAGGACTAGACTTTGAAATTTCTCAGAGTTCAAGTATTTACATTCTTAGCTTTCAAACTGTTAAAACATAATATGTCTTGCTCCTGGGACAAATGAGTTGGAAGTCGCGCTGGGTGATCTCGAGTTACAGCCATTTTTAACTATTTTCCTTCTTAGATTATTTTTTTTTAGGTTAAAAAAGGTTAACTTTTCGTTTTGTGAAAAAAAGAAAAGAAATAAATTTGGTACCTAAGGTGGAAAACAGTTACAAACGGCAGCAGCTCAAAATCACATGGGCGTGACTTCCGACTTATTTGTTCTGGGCGCAAGACATATTTTCTCTCACTTAACTCGCATGCTGACTTCAAATTTCTTCATGGCCACTGACAAAATGAAATCAGACTGGATACAATGCTGTCAGAAATAATACATACAATTCACATGCTCATATGATTATCATTATTATTACTAAGTAACTGTGCAATTACAAAAAAAAAAAGTCTCATTAATTATCTTTCCACACAAGTGAGCCATTCAATTAAATCAGTTGTCCAGACTTGAATAAATACTTGAATTGATGATCTTTTTATATTTTTGTCTTGTTTTGTTGTTTTTTTTTTGTTGAAACTATACCATCATAAACACAGACTGGAATCAGAAGCATTCACATTTCTACAGTATAATACTTTGTCACAATTTTAAATAACACAACTGTTCATATTTTACAAGCTGTGGGTATTTCACAGGCAAATTGGTTTCTCTTTGAAATAATCAACAATGAAACCACAATGATACTGTACAATATTCAGTTCATTATACAATCTAATATTTATACCAAAGTATAAACTTCATTATCCCTAAAACAGAATCGATTATCCCAAAATCCTTAATCATAAACTTTATAATTCTGAGTATTAATTTGGATTCTTCATAAAACTCAATTATCGAGACTGTTCTCAAGCTCTATACACAGAAATTCAATTTTCATGAATAGAATCTATTTCTGCACATCGACTTTAATTGTAAGCTGTAGAAAATAAAACTGTACACAATCATTCTATTCTCTTTTTCCTAGTTAAAATTAGTGACTTTTCCCAGCTGAGCAGAGATATACATTTGTTTCCACACAACGGAAATTAGTCATTATTAGATCTAGGAATTAGAGATAATTTTTCTACTAGTTCTGATGGTTGTCAATAGATCAAAATTTGGGCAGACTATAAATTGAATAAGGTGACTATACAAGAAAATATTGGTGTAAAAATGAGTAAAATAATATATACATTATGCAATAAAAATACATATATATATAACACTAAAGAGGCCATTCACTCACATTGTGAATAATTACACAAGGAGAAATGAGGACAAAATATTGCACGATCTGCCATCCTAATTATTTTTCACACTGTACTATCAACCATTTCACCATGCTCCTGTCACTCATTTTTGTATCTAACTAACCTGTCGGCCAATCAGCATGCTCCTTTTTTTCCATAGACAATTTAAATGAATTCAGCTCAACCAATCAGCAAGCTCCTTTCATCCATTGGCTTATTTAGCTATCTTGCTCAACCAATCAGTATGCACTTCTCATCCATAGGCTTGTCTAACTACACTGTACAGTCCAGCTGTTCTAAAGACATCTTGTTTTTATGTAACATGTTCTCCCTTCTGGCTACACAGGCCGTCATCATTTGTGTCGGTCTCTCCTATTGCCTGGCCGGTTGTTGTTCTGCGTGCTCTTATTATTGTTGGTGGTTTTGGGGTCATGGCAATGGCTGAAACAGACAAAGAAACACGATAAATGAAATAGCTAAGAAGGAAGTCACCATGGCTTATGTGGTTAAGATTCTGCTACTGAGTGAAAAACTCATAGCGTGGACATTGCAGGTTTGAGTCTTGGATCCTACCACTGGGAGAGGAACACGATTTGAATGTTAGAACCTGCATTTTTTCAGTGACTTAACAATCCCCTGGCTTCACTGTTAGGGAAGTCTGAAGTTTAGTCTTATGAAAAAAGGCAAATATATTCTGGAGGTCCTGTGAGTAGGTTACACACAATAAAGAACCCTTGGCAGTGCAAAATTGGTTGTAGAGGAGGTGGAAACACTGCTGTCTGGGCAAAAATCACCAAATTCCGAATTCCTATTCACAAAACTTCTTCTCAGCAAAAACTGAGCTGCCCTTAAAGCTGAGTGAGATAATCCTGCTTTCTTAGGATTGAAAGGCTATATACATAACCAAAAAAATGGAGTGACTATTGCGGCCGTGTAGAAAGTTGGGTTTGGGCCAGCGGAACTTTTTTAGCCCTATTTATCTCATCACTAAAAAAGTATGTGGTGAACACTGTTCACAAGTCAACAGAGTACATGGCCTCAATAGCCCCTACTTAAAAAAACAATAGATAAGAAAGATTGAGAAATTCACTCATATCACCTCACATAGTCAAAATGACTTGTGGTGACGGTGAAAAAAGTAAGAAAGATTTAAAACCACCAAAATAACTGCCTATAAATGTTGTTGTGAGTGTAATCAAGTGTTTGTTATATATATGGTGTGCTGCCTGACATGCAGAGCAACATTTGCCATATATGAATGAAGTTCCCTTTCAGGCAGAAATAGGGCTTGTTTTATCTTCTTACCTGGTCAGATCTTCAATATCCACGAGCATAGAGTCTTGCTCCATGTGCAGGTCATCTCGCTCTATCAACAGGTGGACCAAGTCCTCGTTCAGCACTGGTAGATAGGAGTGAAAGACAACTCTTAAAATTTGCACATGTTATCATACGAGTCTATTCAAAGTAAGGTCTGCATAATTTTTTTTTTATGAGGATATGCTAATGTAAAGTTTATAGCTTTGCATAAGAATACAGGCAGTAAAAAGTTTGTATAAGAATTCACAGGGAGATACTCAATGTAAAGTCTGCATAAAATTCAACTTGAACATTTTCTTTGTTAGGTTTGCATGCTTTGGAAAAGATGCATTTAAAGTTAGTACACATTTTGATAAGCATTGAAGGTTTTCATAGGCTTTAAGATGAACATATTCTATATAAAGTTAGACATAACTAATTTATTTAACAAAATAAAAAGTTGAGTCTGCAACAAAAGAAAATTAATTAATTACAACTTTCAACATTTAAAGATCTGAAACAACCTTTTCCTTCCAATAATAACTTCATATTTTATATGTCAGGCAAACAATTTTATTGGTTAATACTTGATTCCATGTATATTTGCCAATATACATTCCACATGATCTGACTTGTTACGAGTCACCAATTTCTCTGTGTACTCACATTCAATCTGAGAGTGCAGGTCATTGACCAGAACCTGTAGTTGAGCAATGTTCATCTCCTGCAGTTTGTTCCTGGTCAGTCGAAGTCTTCGCCCATTGCCCAGGGTAGGGATACCCACCTGTATGACAAGGGAGAGGGAGAGAAAGAGAGCGTGAACAAGTGCATTGGTAGGCTAGGGATGAGAAGGAGAGAGAAAGAGTGAGCAACTGGATGAGTAATGATAGCCATCTCTGTGAGCGGAGAGACAGGAAAAATGAGTAAGCTGATGAGAAAGAGAGAGAGAAACAATAAACATGTTGACTGGTAGGAATAAAGGTCAGAGATAAAGAATTTGGATGGGTGAGGATGAAAGGGAGAGAGAGAGAGAAAGAGTAAGTGGATTGGTAATCTGTGAGCAGACAAACACAAAGAATGAATAAACTGATGGCACAGAGAGAGAGACAGAGAGAGAAAATAAAGATGTTGATGAGTAGGGATACCCACCTGAGTGACAGAAAAGAAAGGGCGAGACAGTGAACAAATTGATGGCTAGGGATGCAAGAGTGAGAGAGAGAGAGAGAGATAGAGAAAGAGTGAGCAAACAACTAAGTAGGGATAAAAGGGAGAGAAAGAAATAGAAAGAGGATGGGAATGGAGGAAAGGGACAAAGAGAGAATGCAGGGATCATAGGTTTGGGATTGGCTCAAAGCTGTCAGCACTTGCATAACGTCTATACAAATCATATCAACACAACCAAGTGAGCCAGTTGAAATGTGGGCAAATTTTCATCACACAAAAGTAATCAGATACCACTCTGAAGCTTTTCAGGACCAATCATAATATATAAAAATACGCTAATACTAATGATGGTTATTGTGATGAAAAATCAAAAAGGGTTAAAAAATTTGGTCAGTACATAATTTTACCGGTATTCATTTTTTTAACATATCAAGTTCTGCAGATTTTTGTTTGTATTTTTTAGTGTATTAGGTAGTTGCCGATAAATAGTATGTCCTCAGTTCTAAGAAACTTCTATACAAAAAAAATGATGATGACAGTTATAATGTTCTCATACAGAACCACATATTTTGGCAAATTTGACATCCACGATATCTTCTGTAATTAAAGTACATTATATTTATTTCTCCATAATTGTTGTTTGTTTATACTGACGCAGTGTGTACATTGACAGCTGACAGTGGCAGTTTCTGTCTTGAAATTTCAGGCATTTCTGGAAAATGGTGATGACGCCTAATACCCAAAGTCGCAAAGAACAAAAACAAAAAATTCATCCCACGTGATCGTCTTATCGTTACAGAATATCAAGCGAGCAAACCTTGCATCACCAAGTCCTTTCCATCTCAGTCCAGTACAGCCCCTTGGCGTATAACAAATCATTGCTGAAACCTCTTGACATTTCCGTAGCTGTTCTGACATAGCCTGACCGACGGTTTGTTAGATTCGGAAATGGCAAGTCCTTATAAAACACAGGCCGCAATTATTATCAGGTTTTATGATGACGTGCTGTGTGACATTTCCATGAAAACCAATTATTTTCACTTGTATTTCTTTTAAAAACAATTGTATCAATTAATTTGATGTTCCACAACCAAAACAGCATTGATATAGTTCATATATCAATTAGGGAAAATCTTATACCAAAAGAAACAAAATAAGAATAAAAATTAATACTCTCTTGTCAGATGACCAAAAAAGAAAAACATAACAAAAAAAAACAAAAAAAAAAGTGACACGATAAAGACTGGTTTGTTTCAATCAATGCCCCGCTGCACACAATGTTTAGGGTGTGTCCGATACTTCAGGAAACTTTTGTTCTCTCATCTACCCAGTTGTCTGTTCATTCAAACAGCTGATTCGGATTCTCCTTGTATTCACAGCCACATGATTGGAATCTTCCATTCACTTATCTGGCAATCCACCTATAGCCTCTCTTTTTTGCCTTCCATTTATGCACTCATGCATTCATCTATCAATCCATCTATTCTATAGATGTACTCATTTACCTACCCACCCATCCATCCATCCATCTATTCATCCATCAACCCATCCTTAATCCATCCATCCATCCATCAATCCATCCATCCATCCATCCATCCATCCATCCATCCATCTATCCATCCATCCATCCATCCATCCATCCATCCATCCATCCATCCAATCCACTAACAATAAAAGAACAACACTGACCATATCTGCTATAGGTGATTTCTTCTTGGTCTGTTTCTCCACTTCCAGCTGCATACGGGCCATTGTGGAGGCCTGGGACGAGAAAGATCGTAAGAACAACTAATTACAACAACAACAAGTACCAACATTGATAACAACATCAGCAAACAAAAACAATAATTGCAGGAATAACATAAAGACAGCCTGAGGTGGTAATACTGAGGTCCGTGTCAGTAACATAAATAACTGACTATAAAAGAACCAATAACGATGATGATGATGACGATGATAGCAACAACAACAACAACAGCAACAACAACAACAACCACAACAACAGCAACAACTACAACAACAACAACAGCAGCAGCAGGCAACAACAACAACAACAACTACAACAGCAACAACAGCAACAACAACAGCAGCAGACAGCAACAACGACAACAACAGACAACAACAACAACAACTTACCTGTGCCAGAGCTAGCGTGGCCTCTGACTGTAGCTGGGTCTGTTTGCTGGTGAACTTTTCAATCTCTCCCGGAAAACATGGGTGGTTGGGCGGTGGGATGAGCGCCTCCGTCTGGATAGACAGAATTAAGTAATAGATGGTTAGTTGATATGAATGGCTATCTCAACGTGCAAACTAATGGACTACTGAATGAACAGATGCAAAGATGGGGGAGGGGCGTGAAAGGGGGGTGGGGGTGAGTGGGGTGAAGGGGAAATCATTGACTCCAGAGGAGGGATGAATGGATAGGCAGACAGCAGCTTTGATGAACTAATGATAGACATACAAAAAAATAGATGAGTGGGTAGAAGGGATGAATGAAAGAACATATGGATAGATGGATGAATGGACACAAAAAAGAGACAGAAAAAAAGGACAAATGAACTGGCATATTTATAATCAGATAAATATTGTAGGATAGATGGATGCATGAATATATGAAGCGTTAGGAAAGATGAAATCTGTAATATAGTAATTGAGCAAAGCCAAACGAATGTGTCACTTCTCCCTTAGATTTAGAAAGAGTGACAGAACAAGTCAAATTTCCTTGTCACGGTTTCAACTTTGTGTTTTCGTGAGTGACAGGGTAGAAAACATTAAGTTGATCAGTATTCAAAACAAGTTGGTCATAGCGTTGTGTGCACACTTGTTCCACGTTGTTTTTAAAAATTTAAGAAGAAAAAATGGCTGAATGAAATTAAATCAAACATCTAAACAAGCCGAAACAGAACAAGTAAACACTTTCGTTTGAGTAATGATCAATTTAATCGTCTAGGATACCAACAACGAAGTGCAGACGATTGCCATACACTTTAAATCGCAAGGCAGTGTCGGGTTGTCCTGTAATAGACCTGTACTTTAAAAATATCCACGAATGTTGAAGGTTCTCTAGTTGTTAAAATGTATTTTATAATTTATATAAAAACAAAGCAAAAAAATTAGATTTAAACAAAAAAAAAAAAAAAAAAAGACATGAAGAAACATAGGCTGGTATATTATGTACTTCATTTGAGAAGGGATTTAAATCGAGATAACCTCTACCAGGACGTTGAAAGACGTCTAAAGGCCGTAACCGGCATTAAAATGGCCAAAACGGAAAGAGAAAATCGCTGTATCACAGGACAAGAGAAACGGAAAGAAACTATATATAAGGAAATTCTCCCGATGGGGGAGGAGACGGAAATGCGAAGGAAATACAGCTATAGGGCGAATGTGTGTGATATGAGCGCGAGTAAACGAAGAAACAAAGGAAAGCTACTGAGGATTAGAGAGAGAAAGGATGGGTTTGAGATGGAGGCGAACGAAAGAGACGGAAAAACAGGAAAGAAAAAAAGACGATAAGAAGAGAGGAAGAAGAGAGGAAGGAAAGAAAGGTGAAAGGAAGGAGAGGTTACTATAGTGGGAGATGAGAAGAGATGACAAAGAAAGGACGCAGAAAGAAGACGAAAGAAAAAGATAGAAAAGGAACTGTAAAGGAAAGGCGAAGAAAAGGGAAGCGGAAAAGAAAGAAAGATGAAAACGTTGAAGGAAAATGGGGGGGGGGGGGGGAGGCAAAAATGAAAAAGTAGAAAAGCTAAAAAAAACTGAAGCTTTAAAGATGGAAGCTGACAA
>JBCEWB010095080.1:0-12325 GCA_039654565.1 Peronia peronii
TGTATGTATGTATGTATGTATGTATGTATGTATGTATGTATGTATGTATGTATGTATGTATGTATGTATGTGTGCATGCATGTTTGGACGCATATATATACATATATATCTTTGTCTCTCTATGTATCTGTCGTGCTATCGTTTCCTTTTCTTTACCTACCATTTAAAGGCTGGCTGCCGACGATACCATCTTCACTCGTCAGCACGGCCACATCATCCCGTCGTTCCTCGTCCAGTGTGACGTCATCCGAGAGTGGTCCCTCGCAGAGAGGCAGCTGAGGGCAGTCTCGATCTGATGTACTCATACCACCTCACTCATCTTTATGACAGCTCGTCCGTGACAATACAAATGTTCTTGTTAATGTTGTCGCTGCAGAGAGTGTGATGTTTCTGAAATGACAGTATGAAAGCACATTAAACAGGGCTTAAAATTATCTCAGATTGATCGATTAATACATTGATTGAGTTTAATGGCCTGACAGACTGAAAAATTATCAGGTAGTTGTAAAAGAAAATCCATATATTATCGGACTAATAATTGATGAATAATTGATATCATATATAGAGGCACGGATGGAAAAGGGGAAATGAATGGGTGGATGGATAGATGGATGGATGAATGGGTGGATGGATGAATGAATAGATGGATGGATGGACGGATGGATGGATGGATGGGTGGGTGGCTGGATGGATGGATGGATGGACAGATGGATGGATGGATAGATGGATAGATGGAGGATGGATGGATAGGTGGATGGATGGATGAGTGGGGGATGGATGGATGAACGGATGGATCTTTTCTCTAACACAGGACTGTATAGAATGAAATCTCATTGGCCCATCTATATTATCTTTATTATAAAATTGCAAGAAAACCCACAATAGGCGCATGGACTCGAAAACTGCTGAATGGATCAATCTGAAATTTGGCACACAACATTGTTGCATATGGATCTGTTTTTCTATGTACACAAACCCGAAAAAAAGCTTATTATCTGTGACGTTATTCCACAAATGCGATAATAATTGAATAATAAACTCGCGAGGGTACTTGATCCGAATTGTACGGTCGATAGTATGACGCATTCAAAACACGTTTTTTTTGTTTGTTTTTTTTTTAAAATAACATTCAGTTTAATCAATTCAAATATCAGCATCGAGGTGTGCACGCTTGCCATACACTTTAAGTCGCAGGGCTATATATTTTTAAAAATCTCCCAGGGAGGCCGTGGGTTTACTTCTAGTCTATATTATAAAATTGCAAGAAAACCCACAATAGGCTTATGGACTAGAAAACTACTGAATGGATCCATCTGAAATTTGGCACACAACATTGTTGCAAACGGATCTGTGTTTCTATGTACATAAACCCGAAAAAAGTTTATTATCTTTGACGTTATTCTAAAATGTAATAATTATTGAATAATAAACTCGCGAGGGTGCTTGATCCGAACTGTACGTTCGATAGTATGACGCGTTTAAAATACATTTTCTTTGAGTAACATTCAGTTTGATCAACCAAAATATCAGCATCGAAGTGCGCACGTTTTGGCATACACTTTAAGTCGCAGGGCAAAATTTATAAAATCTCCCAGGGAGGCCGTGGATTCTCTTCTAGTTGGATATAAAGGTCAGTCCATCGGATGCCAACAAGTACAGAAATAGTCCTCTCACATTACCACAATAATACCCCTGAGTATTTGAAAACCGTTGAATCAAAGCTTACTGTATTCTTTGACGTCAGTGGTGAAATAATTAGCAATTAACGTTTCTTATGTGTTTCATCAGGTGTCAGCAGCCTTTACTGTACTGGCGAAGAAATAGTTGATGTCTTAGACAGGAAGCGCAATAGAAATCAATTCAGACAATAGTTTAGACAATGAGGGGAGAGGGGAGATGGGAGGGCAAAGAGTGGAGCTGACATGAGGAATAAGAAAGACGAAAGTAATTGAAGGAATGAAAAATAAAACAGGACAAATAAGAGACCAAAGACTTGATACCAGTAGGCAAATTATTGAAAGGCAAAGAACGAAAGGATGGGCTGGAGTCAACGGAAAGAAAGTGCTTTATTTCTGTTAAGTCGGCCATTATTGACATCTCATGGTGTCATGGTGACAAATGTAATTTTACAGATAATTAGAGATGGAGAGAGAGAAAGGGGGGACTAGAATGGGCGGGACTAGAAAAACAAACCGAGGATTAGGATAGAACTCGTAGAAGAAATTAATATCTCCAGCGAAAAACAAATCAAATTTCGAGTAATTTAATACCATGACTTTACAATTTCATCAAATATGCATGGAGAAAGCACAGCACCTAATTTCTAGACCCAAATTGAATTTTCTGTGGGGAAAGGACAGTGAAAATCGGAATATCGACAGCGTATTCTGTTAAATAAAGCGTTGTTTGATGCATGCTGTTCACTTCAAGCTCACCTCTCTGTTGCAGGTCTATTGCTTGTTTTGATTGCACTAATAACACTCACTCGTCTCGTCTTCTCCCTCCCCTCTTGCTCTCTCTCTCCTGTCTCCCTCTTTCTCTCCTTCTCTCTTTTGCTCTTTTTCTCTTCTTTCTTTTACTTAAATAACTAGAGCATTGATAGTAACTCAAACTCTATGATTAGAGCTGACTATGTTACTCCAAATTTCAACACCGTGTCTTGATTTCGAAATTTGCTTTACACTGCGCGCTCAGTGGTGACAAAAAACACCTATTCTTTTGTATCTTAATGATCTCGAATGTATATATCTAAGCAGGAAAATATAAAGTTTACAAACATAAGAGTTTCTTGCATCTCTTCTAATGTGTTCGTTTTAACATGTGCTATTGACTGTGTGCTTGTTTGCTCCTCTAGATATTACTCACTTATCTTTTACCCAAATTTTTGTCTGTTTGCCTGTCTGTTTACCTGTCTGTCTGTCTGTCTGTCTGTCTCATATTTTGCCTCTTTCTCTCTCTCTCTTTCTTTTTCGCTCTCTGTCAATTTCTGTCTCTCTTTTTCTCTAATTCGGCCCCTCTTTATCTCTGTCTTCCTCCTCCCTCTCTCTCTCTCTCTGTCTTTCTCTCAGACTTCTTTATGTCTCTCTCAGTCTCTTTCTCCCTTGACTTATTCATTTCTCTCCCTAACAGAACCCGATCATTTGCTTAAGCTCTCTTATTAGATCTGACCAAGCCAGGCGAAGTTCAAACACTATTCCTTGGCTTTGGAATTTGCATTACGGATCCACGCTCATGACAAAAAGCATCTTCGATCTTGTTTGTCAATAACTCAGCCGGCTGCCCGGGTTTTCGTTTGGAGAAAGATGTCAGCCCGTGAAAACGCCTGGAACCCTCCCATCACTGCCGCTGTCTGCAGAAATGTTTGTCAGTTGAAGACATCAATGCACAAACAACAGCACTGTAAAATATATCACGCCTGAAATGTACATATAGGAATAAAACATTGACAGACACCTACGTCAGAACAGCCACTGTTGTCAGGACAGTATTTATCGGACACTACAAACTGTGTGGGGGAAAGGAGCAAAGGGGGCGAGGGGGGAGAGGGTGGCGAGATGACAGAGGTTTGGGAGGAGTAAAGAGAGGATAAGAGGGAAAGCCAAGATAAGAGTGAACTAGGGGCAAGGTTCTAAATCTCGGCCGTAACATGTTGTTAGCGAGCCATTCTTCTAAGTTTCCTGTGTTTTCAATGACGGCCAAAGTCTAAGCATAAACCAGGTCACCAACACCTTTCCATTCCATTATATCTTTTGTTCCCTCTCTCTCTCCTTCACTGTCTGCCTTTTCTTCCTTTGTCTCCCTCTCCCCTCTCCTCTCTCTCTTTTTCACTCTCTTTCTCTCCTTGCCCACTCATTCTACGTCTCCTCCCATACGCTTTTGATTTCTATTTCGTTGTCTCTCTTTCTTTTTAACCACTCTCTTGTCTATATTGTTTTCTCTCTCCCTTTCTCTTTCTTTCTCTTCCCCTCTCTTCCCCCTCCCCACCCCCACCCCTGCTTATTCAGCCCGTTCCCTCTTCCTGTCCACACAGGCATACGTCCCCTCTCAGTCTGTGTCTTACATTTCAAATTATATTCTTCATATCCGTAGATTGCGATAAGCCCATAGTTCAGAATATTGAGCACTTTTTGGCAGCTAATAACACCAACCACCTCACAGATGAGTCCTAAGGGAAAATAAAGGAGAACGTGATTCAGATCCAAATTTGTATTCCTAACAGACAAGCAGGAGCTTTTCACATATTATCATGGAAAGAAGGCGCTTTATGGTGCATGTTGAATTATCTACATGTTTTCTCTCAAGGCTTGAGCTATATGTTGAAATGTTTGTCTTATTTGTTCATATATTAGTATAGTGAGCGATTTGTGAGAACAATTATTCAGCTCGTTCCAGCTTTTCAACAGTATTTAAATCATTGCAATGATAGTGAAGCCATCGCGTATTTTGTATTCAATTCTAAGAAGTGACAGCAGTTCTTATTAGTTTTAGGTCTCCACCAGCATAAAAAGCACAGGTAAGTTAAATAAGACTTAGAATGACAACCAGATAACTGAACAGCTGCTGAGCTGACGTGAACAGACTAGCATTGTCTGTTATTTTTTGGAAGTCTGCCGGGATAAAAACATAAAAATAAAAATTAGGACACATAATCAAATTGCCCGGAAAACGAGTTGCCCTGAACAGACCTGAAATTATCAGTCCAGTTTCGCCAAATCTGGAAAGATCACAGACAAACGCTGTGTGATTATTATTCGAATAGTCTCAAAGGCTTGGAAACACAAGGTTTTAAAATTTAAAAAAAAGCAAAGAGCAAACGGAACGGAGCAATGGTAGATCTAAAACGAATTATAGCAGATGATGATTCTCTTTTGCGAGAAAAAAAAAAAACATATTGTGTAATGCCAGGATTCATCTTTACAGAATCTTCTGTAAGGATGCAAATTATCCAGTGGTGGCCGATGTTGTTTGTACTCTGCGAGTCTGTCGAAAGATGGCCAGCAGAAGTGCCTGAACGAGCTGAGTGCAAAACAAAATCAAAGGGAATCCAACGCCAAAGCAAAAGCCAGAAGACATTTATTTCGATACAGCAAAGCCAACTGAAGCATGCTGAAAGAGCAAAATGCCCCCCCCCCCAAAAAAAAAACGGCATGGAACGGCATGAAGGGCTTGGATAGCGTTTTTGTTTGTCTGTATCTGAAAGAGGATCAGTGAAAGATAATCTCTTCCTCAGTCCATTCAAATCTTCCATTTTTTTTTTCTTCACCCTATCATACCTACCCTGTCGTTAGATAATGAAGGCGGTGGAGGATTTATTATTCTATACTTGTTTGTCTTCATGCACTCTTACCAAACTGCTTTAAAACGAGGATTGAAACAGAACATTATAAATATAATAATAAGGGAAAGGGGAGGGGGAGTGAATGGAGGGTCAATAGGTTTCAATATTATTAATAAATGTAATATTTTGAAAATGCCGATATCATAAAGACCAAACAAACACATACACACACACACAATACACACACAAAGGAACATACATTACCTAAGAACAAGAAAAGGCAAGAATAAAATCTACCATGGGATCTTAGTTTGAGCGTCAGATGACATGAGCAAATGCAGAGACAAAATCCCACGGTACTGAATCAAGGCTAGGATTGGAACAGATATCAAAAAGCGGGGCAATCTAACAAACTAAATGTATGGACCATATAGAAGTATGGAAGAAAAAAATATGAGAAGTGAAAAGAAAGGTAATTAAAAAAAAAAAAAAAAAAAAAGAAGAAAGAAAAAGGGAAAAAAAATAGGAAAGAAAGAGTCTCATTACCAACGCTAGAACCACCCAGTATTGCATATGAAAAAAAAAAAAACAAACAAATGTACACGACAAAATGGCAAACGAAAAAAAAAAGAAAAACAACAACAACAACAAAAACACTGACCTTCTGTGGATGACAGATTGAATGAAAAGGACCTGACCATTACTGCCTGCTATTCGATCCTCCTCCCCGGAGACAGGCCGCACCGGGACATGCGATCGAAATCGTCAGTGTGTGACTTGGGAGTTCTCTGGAACAACTGCCAACCGACTTCGATTAGCGAGTGGTGGGCCATCTCAAGTTTTGGGACGGAGAAAGGAGGAAGGGGGGGGGGGGGGGGGGGGGGGGACTTTGGGCTTTTGAAACGTTGCTGATCACAAGACTTGTATGGGCCTTTTAATGCCAAGTCATTTATGGCCAGTGTACGAGGAGGAGTAAAAAATTCGAGTTCAAATGATAATGTAGAGAATGGAAAATTTTAGCCGTTTATACCCTATATCTTTAAAAACCCAAGGTTTTGGCATTTTATTGAGTCCCTTTCTAGTTCTGGCATTTGGTCAGTCCCAGACTTATATAGGATGGGTCTAAAAGTACATCCTCTTCAAACCAACAGCTTTTGATTCTATCAATAAATTAAACAAATTGCTTCAAAGTTCCTGTGAGATAAGGTATGGTTATTTAATTTAATTTCTTTTACATCAGATCATTGATGTAGGCAAATTTATATCGGAATAATAACTGTCAGCCAGTTTCCTATTATCAGGATGAGGGGGGGGGGGGCTGATTCATGAAACAGCGCTGACCACAAGACTTGAATCAGAATGATAATGACCTGTCATCCATAATCGATATACGAGCGCGTGATCGAAGGGTTCAGTAAAAACACCTTTAAATTGTTTTTTTTTTAAAGAGAATCCCTTCCAAATTTTGATATTTTATCAACTGCGGATCCATAGAAAAGCATCAAAGCATATTATGGGCTCAGGATTACATACAATTCTCTGTCTGAATCAACGGGCTTCTATCAAGGTTCATTACTTTTACAGTAAATCCGTTAATGTAAACAAATTTATGTCAAGAAATATCATATCGTGCATTCGTGTAAAAATACTGGAAAAAAGGAACACATTACAAAGGTACTCACTCCCCCCCCCCTCCCCCCTTCCCCCCACATACGCACACACACATACACGCACACACATATATACCACTTTGCACGCAAATCTTTTTCAAATCGATCGACAAAAATGCCTATATTATATTTGTGGGAAGTCAAGATAGTCTTCTGTTGAGGACGAAATATATATATATATATGTATATGCATATATATATATTCAGTGGAGACAGCTACACACATAGTAAAATGACACGCTCAATGAATTTAATGGTGAAATTAAAATCAAGAAAGAAAATCGGTCACGCTTTGGAGAAAACATATCCTATATCTAGATCTGAAGATACATGTCTGGATCAAGCCAGACTCTAAACGCCTATTTAAAAACCAAGTTTTCCACTTCGAGGAAAAGAAAAACAGCGAATATCTTCCAAATTAAATTAGTGGACCGTCCCCTTGGCTTCTCTAAGACCGGTTTCCCTTCTCTATCGTTTAAAGTGATCACTCAAGCTTTTTTTTTTCCCGTAACTTTTTCAAGCTAAGAAAATTTCTTTTCAGATTAATCTCATTGTCAAGAGAAGAATGGAATTCAATTTTTTTTTAGAGTCAGATTTTATACCTCGTTTTTGCTCTCACGGTTACAGTATATTCACGTTGTCGTTCAACCTCCTGCGGGTGGTTATGTCACCTTTTTGGCTCTTCTTCCTCGGCATTGATGCATGAGAACAACGAATGGGAACAAAAAGCCGTTTTAAAAATGGTTCAATGTTCGTGGGAGACCAGAAGAAGATTTGGGATTATTAATCATCTTTGTTTTTCAATGATGAATAAAAGAGACAAAATGAGAGCGATGAATTATGCTGGCAATGCTACTTCTTGGAGCAAGCATGCATCAAATGACAAAGATGAATAGAGGAAATGATTGGCTTTTTATAAATTTTATGGGCAAATAGAATGCAGAATGATCAAATGAGATTGAAAGATGTGCAAATTGGTACCGAGTGATGGGAGGCAAGATGAACAGGTGAATAAATGTGTGAATAAATTTAACAGTCAGCCAAAAAGGTAAGATCAAGGAAGATCAATGACCATACTTTTGCACCTTTTTTCGGGATTCAAATCCTGACAGATTCTAACGCTTTGTCTTTGGAAAGACAATTCCATAGATATAGAAGTATAACTAGACCCCGCGCGCCTCCATTTCGCTATTGGCCTCCATTTCCTTAATTGAGCCACACTCTCGTGGCTGAACTATGGGAGCCGAGAGGGCTTTGGAAAGAAGTGCATATAGCAAAAAGACACTGAAAATATAGGGCGGGTAAGAAATTTAGGACTAAATCTTCGCTATGAGTGACAGACTTAAAATGTTTAGAGCTAGATAATAAAAGTAGTGTTTTTGATTGACAAATTGGAAAATAAATAAATAAATAAATGGTAACACTAACAGTTGACACTAAAAGGAAACTAAAGGAAGGCCTTTTGAAATTTATCACACTGGGAGCGCCGACGCTCTCTTCAAATTGGACCGGACTTAAATCCAAATAGGTATCCAATCAAAGACACCGCAACTTATGAAATTAATAAGGCTCTGTGCGCCATGTAAACATTCCAGAAGATGAAAACGTCATTGTCGCCGTTCGATCTGTCGGGGTAATAATAGATTGCAAAGCACTTAGAGCTTGTAATGTGTGGGGTTGACAGCCACATAAATGCTCTCCATCTCTACTGTATCTAATAATATTCTTTTATCTTTTCCTAATAATCGAATAATCTGATTGTTGCTCACTTTTCATGTTGTAGTAGGAAAAGAGCTGCTCGTTGTCGTTCATACCACCCCATGCAACCTCAGAATTGCAGATCACACTATCATTTTGACTATGGAATCTTATAGAGTTATCGATTGTAATCTATCTGCTTATAGAGTTCCTATCCCACTTTATCAAGCGGTGCCAGCAAATAATTATAGTGATGACAAAAACTGATTTCCATATCTTGTGATAATATGTCAGGCTCTTAGAGTATTGCGGTATATGGCCAGAATATTTTGATTTTTAACCAGTATGTTTCATCTTAAGTCATACAGACAAACTATTTTCAAGCTTGCCTGTCATTCGCTTTTTTTGTCACTCATATTTATGGTTTTTTTTTCAATTAAGTTCTCGACGAAAGGAAGGGACAAAAAAGAAAAGAAATTGAAAAGAAACAGGATGCCTCTCATCCCCCTCTCTCAAACCCATTTTAAAACTCCATTAAAGGAAGATTGACATCAGAATGACGGCATACCCTAGTGTTAAAGACATAAATCACTCTCTTTGTTTTAAGTGTACACGCCACTGTCTCTGGTGGAAGTAATACATTGGTCGATGCAGAGAGAACTGGGTTTCTAAATATCCTAGTCTTCATTCAAAAGAAAAAAAGAAAGAGCAAACAGACATAACGGATTGTTTCAGCCATTCTATACGCGAGATAAACAAAAAATACTCTTCGCAAAAGAATTAAGTTTTTATTTGTTTGTTTTAATAGCTATCTTCTCGTGGTCTGTTAAGTTGTTTTCCTTCGTGTTTCTCCCGGGTAAATCAAGAAAAATGAGAAATAAAAAAAACCCATTCAGTTACAATTTTTATTACAAGACAACAGGCCATTGGTGCGTATTGAATACACTGAGATTTCAGCCAAGACATTATTTCCTCTGTTACTTAAAGTAGACATACCAGACACCGAGATAGTTCTAAAATGCTGTCAACGACAGTTTATTAAATTAGAGCTACCTCTGAGTCTGCTGTGAGCCCTAATACTATTCATGACATTTAAATCTGTGTGCGTGTTTGTGTATGAAGCTAGATAAGATACTGACTACTGCAACCAGGAGGTCATAATAGACTCAGTGGTCTATAATTGCGATTAGGCTTTCTTTTCGATTTGTCGAATTGCAACGTTTGATATATTTTTGAGACATTGGATTAGATCTTGTGGATTCTAGATCTAGATTTTAGACTCCAGAAGGGAGAAGTTCCACATCAGGCCATATGGCTTCAGGAGGGTTATGATTAGGGTTAGATTCAGGATTAGACTTACATCTAGGGTCAGGATCGTTTCGGGTTATAGATAGGGTTAGGGTAAGAGTAAGGGTGAGATAAGGGGTCATTCAAGTAGCTTGGAACATTTAGTTACAAAAGTAAGACCACCTGATAGCATTAGATCATTGGGATTATTCTGACCATCTGTTAGCAATAGTCTCGTCTTCTTAATATTTGGTCTGATTAGGAAAGTAAAAATCTTTTTGAGGAGTAATCAAACTTTAAGTTATCGTGTCCTGTTTTTCTCATCTTGTTTTGTTATATTTTCCTTATTTTATCTTTCATAGCAAAGAGGAACGGCTGTTATAAAACCAACAGTGGACGCCCCCCCGACATAAGGAAAATATGCATGTAACTAATTAGGCCTATCACTACTCTGGCCAGGTATAAAAATATAATGCTATAATTAATTTCTGCTTATAGATTTAAATTATTTCGACGCTGTGGTGCTTGAATACGATCCCTGTGAGGCAAAAAAAAAAAATAATAATAATAAAATTATAAAGCTTTTATGTTGTCTCTCCAAGGGTCATAACACATAGACTGCCATCTAACTAAAAGTAGGTTCCATTCGTTCTTTAGTAATCGTGTTCATGTTACACATCTTCGTGTTTTGGCCTAATATTAATTACTTGTCAAAATAGTTCTCTGGAGGAAAAATAACAGTGGGGACAAGTATCCATTTCTGACTGTTTTTCTTGCAAATAAAAATAATGCAATCACTCAGTCTTGGCTTCATTTTGGAATTTCATCAGGCATTGCTTGGAAATGAAAATATGCCATGTTTATCTTTCAGATTATGGATGGGCGGATAGAAACTTATTAGGTAAACAGAGAAAGAGACAAGCAGAGGAAGAGACAAGAGCACACAGACAGACTGAGGGATGGACGGGTGGATGAATAGATGGATGGATGGATGGAATGATGGATGGATAGATGGATGGATGGGTGGATGAATGGAGAGGTGGCGGATAGTAGGGGATGGATGGGTGGGTGGATGGATAGATGGATGGACAGATGGATGGATAGGTGGATGGATGAATGGATGGATGGAGAGATGGTGGATACTGGAGGGAGAGGTTGATAGGTGGGTGGATGGATAGATCGATGGATAGATGGATGGATAGATGGATGGATGGGTGACGGATAGATGCATGGATGGATGGGTCGATGGACTTTTTGCCCCTTGTATTGCTTATCGTAAACCTTCACTTTTTCTCGAGATATCACTTTTTTATTTTAACTTGTGTTGTCTAGTTATCTCGATATATCACTTTATCTTGTGCCGTCTCTTTATCTTGAGATATCCCCCTATCTCATGTTGTGACTTTATCTCGTGCTGTCACTTTATCTCGTAGTGTCACTTACACCATCGTTCCCCCTAGGTACCACTTCCAGGCTCCTGGAGCAGTTAATGACCTCATATGAACACAGTAACCCCGAGTGTTG
Source organism: Peronia peronii (assembly GCA_039654565.1). Classification (NCBI taxonomy): domain Eukaryota; kingdom Metazoa; phylum Mollusca; class Gastropoda; order Systellommatophora; family Onchidiidae; genus Peronia; species Peronia peronii. The sequence goes on from JBCEWB010095080.1 coordinate 11,458, forward strand.
GAACTGATGAAGGGCCCTTCTCTCACTTAGCGACTCAGCCGAGAGAAGGCCTCCCCAATTTTCCCTTATGGCGAATCTCCATCAACTCGCCAGTCCTGGCTGGTAATGAAGCCCATTGACTTTGAAGGGACAAATAATTACAGCATCTCAGTGTAAGCTGGCCATGTCATCCCAGTTTCTCCCTATACTCATTTTCTCCTCATTCCTCCCAGATAGGTCAAAGGATGAGAATGATCCTTCCCACTCCCTCCCCCCCCCCCGCCCACTCCTTCCCCCTTCTCTTTGCTTTCTTCTTCTCCCCTGGTCCTTGTCTATCGCGTTTCAGACAAACTAACATCTTATATCTTCTACTGAGATCATCTTCAACCTTCGGCCTCACCTCTGCTTTCTTCCATCTAAGCAAGGTAGTGAAAAGAACACACACACACAACATACACACACACACACGGCATACAAAAACATAGACACAAAACAACCAAGATTACATTGTCAGTAATTAGACAAAAGCAGAACAAAACAAAACAAACAAGTAAAAACAAACAAGAGCTAACTGGATCTTCATAGCTTTTCATTTTCATTCTCCCTAAGAGAAAATCCCAGCATATGTTTTCCTTTTCAGTTGTTTTTGTTGTTGCTGTGAGCCGTCTGTGTTATCTGATATCAATACTTTCAAAACTGCGTGGCTCTGTTTGTCATTGGCTCTTGAATCAGCGCAAGCAAGGATCTCCTTCAGCACAAAATACCATCAGTTTACCCCAGCCCAAGAGCTGCTATGTAGTGGTTTCAATTTAATTTTTAATAACTCTAGATATGGTGCTCATTCATCTTTCCGCCATGTTATAAATATCTCCCCCTCTCCCCCCCTCCC
>JBCEWB010095101.1:0-11735 GCA_039654565.1 Peronia peronii
TGCCAGCCTCTTATAGTGTAGAGGACACTGATGGTTCCCCAGAACCTTAAGTTGCAAGACGTGCGACAACCAAACCTATTCGTCACCTCTTTTGCTAGCATCCTAGTTCAACATGCTGTCCCTATTCACTCAAAGAACATGTCATCAGAATGATAGTGGTAACAGAGAGAATGATCCATTTACTTCAGATAATCCTTGTAACGAGATACCGAGTAACAGTATAGTGAGCTCATTTTACTTCTATATCAACTTCAGCTTCTGGTGCTTCTGCTGGGACACAGTTTGAGATCTCGGAGTTGTTCAGCATTCATCCTGTACATCACACCATTAAGTATTTGAACATCTCACAGACCGATCTGTCAGTTATCTTCTCTACCAGAACACTCACTCCAGTGAAGGGATAGAATGATAACACAGCATGCAACATAGTTTCAGATTTGCCTGCAATTGTTCATCATTCCAATCTTGAAACAATCAGAAACAATATATTTTCTTTCCATCGTAACTAAACACGCTCTCCAACCACCTCTGCCTCCAATCTCACTGTTACTTGTCACTCCATTGCAATCTCAGCTTCCAAGCCAGGTAGGAAGGAAAGAGACCTCTGGGCTCATAGAATGAAACACCCAATGCAAAACATGTACTCGAAAATTGCGACTGTCCTAACCATTGTATGGGAAAGATGGGACAGGGACGACGTCATGCTGTTTTTTTTTTTTTTTTTTAATATACTGGAACTATACCTATAACAACTCAAACTGACCGTCATTCATCCTATTAAACTTGACCCATCGCGAAAAAACAAACAAATAAAAACAATGTAGACTTACTCATGAAAAAACATTGTTATTTGTGTCGGTTGTATAAGAAAAAGGCGTTTCGGCTGAGTAAACCTGGTCGCAGGAACAGCTCTCTCTACAGCAAGACGCGACAAAACGCCTTTTTTCTGGAAAAAGGCGTTTTACGTTTGAGTAGTGATTTGACAAAACGCCTTTTTTATCACTGTTTATTTATTTCTGCACCAATTTAAATAAAATTGTACACAAAGTTGAAAGACATCATAACGTGTCACTTCAGCCACCAATAACTGCATTTTGTTCATTATCTTTAAATTGGGAGATCGCAAAACTAAATCGCGATTTTCTCGGAACAGCATTTTTTTGGAAAAAGGCGTTTTGTCAAATAACGTTAGAAATAGCTTGAGCGTGACATAAATGACCTGGGATGCTTACTTCATGTCGCTGATTTCTGCAGAGTCCAGTTTCCATGGCTTTGTTCTGGCTTGTATCGATAGAGGTGACCTACGAAGAAGGCTCCAAAGTCGCCATCAAAGCTGACTTTGGCTTGAATATCTCCCTTGATATAAAGGATGACTCTGAGATCCACAACACATAGGTCCCCAACAATTTTTCCTTGGCCATATGCTTTGCCGCCCACCTGTGAGTTCGATGAAAAAAGGACAAATCTGCAGGAATAAATCGGACAGGCTTGGAGTGCCGAAACAATGACACGACTAAAGCATAATCTGCAATATGACATGCCACAGCCTGTCCACGACTGTGTATGGTGTAAGCTTGTTGGTGTGTGTGTCCTTCTTGTAAAAACTTTTGCGAAGCCTCTTTTATAATATTTAATATTTCATGCCCTTCCCGTATTCCGGTAGCCACAATGTAACATCGATTCTGATAGTTACCACCATCAGACCAAACAATCATATTTGGTGTTCTGAGAAAAGTGTATAGGAAGTGGTTCATGCAGTCTGGAAATGTCTGAGAGTGAGACCAGAGGTCAGTGTGAAACTCTGCCCATGCATAACATGCTACGTCAGCTGCCACGATATCGTATACTGCACAGTTTGTAGTTCTGTAGCCTTCTCTTGCGATAGGCTACGCCGTTGTGCAGTTGAGTTTGGATGTTAGGAAGACTTGTTGGGGATCTACAGCCAGTACTGTCGTGTCCTTTATTTGCTTGGCTTTCTCAATATCTCGGCTCAAGTCATCCACCGCTTTGTTCTTCGCTTCAATATGATCTTTGTAATCGCCCTCTGACAAGTTAACCATCGTGTAACTGTAGCACTTGTCACTTATGTCCTTCCCGTGCTTGTGTATCCCGGTATCAACGTCTTTATGAAAGATCTCCATAAAGTTTCCCAAGGATAATGACTCAGGAACCTCAATAAACTACTCCTGCTTTTTATGTCGGCACGAATACTTTTCTCTCTTGAGATTTTTATTCTAGACACTCTCCCTTCAACGCCAGTTTGTGAATTATCTGAGTCAGATTTTTCCCCTGAAAACCTAGAAAGTATAACTCGCCAGCTGAGCAACCTGATATGATCGACATCCAACCTGTTCAGATGATTGTGGGATTTGTTCCTGTTTGATTCAACGCATTTATGGCAGAATGTGAATGTGACCTGTAAGTGTTTTCAGACTCATTTGAGGTATCTTTTTCACAAAAATACTCCTCTGAACAAAAACAGATCTAGACTGTTATCATTTGCCAAATTAAATGATATTCTTTAATGAGAGCGTGGCATGTCAGTACCTATATTTTCCATTTCTTCCTATTGGCCTTGATCAGTGACAGTATGGGATATTTCTGAAGCCTGTCTGTGGCACACACTAAACATATCTTCTTACTGAATATTGTTATCGCTTTAATTGCCATCGATGCAATGTATCTAATGAAGTATCTAAGAGTTGGTACAAGTATGGGCTACTGGAGATTTGAACGTTATCAAATGATTGAGTTAGAAATGATTCAACAACAAACAGAACGTGGTGTTGCAATTTTTCCTATGTTTTGCATTGCTTTGTTTTGTATTGTTAGAGAACAGAAGCTCATGCTAATTGGTTTTAATCTCTGACAAACCAGACCACGGAAACGTGATTTCATTTGTTAGTCTTTCGTCCGTGACATATCAGTCATAGCAAAGAAACAAATTTGGCAAACGACTGTGCAATGGTTTACTTCTTGCTGATGATGATAAATGAGATGAGCTATCATTTTCTACCCCTACTGTAAAGAGGTACACAGTAATGTGATAACGAAACAATAGTGGAAAACACTGCATGATAAGTTATTTGCATTTGTATCCGGTGCTCGATTTGATTTTCAAACTGTGCAAGTCAGGAGACGCGATTTTGGAACTACAAAAATAAGAGCTGTTACCGTGCAATATCAGATAGGTGTTTTGGGAAGAAGCGAAATTAAGACCCAAATCAAGTACCTCATTATAAACGAATTTGGAATCATTTTCCCAGCATACGTGATAAAAGCTTTTTTTAATTTAAACAAAAACTAATGATCTGATCCGAGTAAAAATTCTATGAAAGGTGGAGGGTGATAAGCGTTTTTGGATGGTGAAATAAAAAAAAAAATTAACACCAAAATCATAATACGCGAAACTGGCTCTTAGGGGACGGTTTGCCAAATTATCGCGGTATCAAAAAAAAAAAAAAAAGGTAAAAGTCATATGAAACAGACTATTGTTGAGCAACGGCTATCTATCCCCACCCAATACAGAGCTCTGTCGTTGATGTCATAGTTTGACACGTAGTATGTCCTTCCCATTAGTAACTTGTGAGACGGTTGCCACTCTTTTTTAAAATCAAATTAAAATCACAACTAATGAGAGTTATAAAGTAATATTTGATATCAAACTGCACCAGAATTCGACGTCCGATCGATCTGTAGAATCAGATTTGTGAAATATTGAGTTCTTCTTAATCTAAGTCTCCGGTAAAAGGTCAAGTGAGTGAAACTCAAGCTGACTGTGGGTGGCGGCATTTTTTGTTTTTGGTCACAATAGACTAAGGTTCCGGGAGGCGTGCTAGATCTGGTGCTAGATCTACACGACCGTCCCCGACCCGGCGCGTCCACAGGTGGCGGATAGTGGAACGATCTCCAGATATGGAGGTTAACTGCATGAAGGGGACAATGTAATATCCTTGCAGGCGCGGACCAATCGGCGGTAGTCTAAAGAGGAGGGCTGGGGTATTGAGTGGTGTCCATATGCTGTTTTTCTTAAGCCTTTCAATCCTTAGAAAGTATGATTATCTCGGCTATTAGAAGTTGCCAATTTTTGCTGAGAAATTCTGTGGGTAGAAATTTGGAAATTTTGCCCGGACAGCGACACTCAGCCTATTCGTCCATCGATTATGAACTGCCAAGAGTTCTTTGCGTAACGTATACACGGGACCTCCGAAATATATTCGCCCTATCTGAGAAGGCTAGACGTCGGGCTTACAGAAAAAGCCAGGGGACCTTTGAGTCACTAGAAAAAATGCAGGTCTTTCGATCTTCGTGTCCTTCCATTCCCCGATGAGAGGACCCGCGAGTCGTGCAGAACCCGCAACCTCACCGATGTGAGTTGTTTTCACCCTCTGAAGCAGACGCCGAACCACAGAGCCAATACGCCCCCTTGTGGTGTCCATAAGGTATATATTTCGATTTTCAACCTCCATCTTGTTTGTTTGTTTATTTTTCTTAAACCTTCCAATCCTAAGAAAGTAGGATTATCTCGGCTTTTAAGAGGTTGCCTGTTTTTGCCAAGAATTTTTGTGGGTAGAAGTTTGGAATTTGGACATTTTGCCCGGGCAGCGGCACTCAGCCTACTCTTTCATCGACTTTGAACTGCCAAGGGTTCTTTAACGTGCGTAACGTACACACGGAACCTCCAAATATATCCGCCCTTATCCGGAAAGGCTTGACGTCGGGCTTCTCTACCCACAGGAAGCCAGGGGACCGTTGAGTCAACGAAAAAATGCGGGTTTTCGATCTTCGTGTCCTTCCATCCCCCGATGCAGGACCCGCGAGTTGATCCCGGCCTGTTTTCTCCGTGAGCAAACGCCGAACCACAGAGCCACTGCGTCTCCCCTCAACCTCCAGCGGGAAGTTTAAATCGCTTTTATACTCGATGATAGACTACCTGGCGAAGAAGGGGCGCCATAAAACCTCTATCAAGGAAGACGTTTCCCTCCAAAATAACATTAGACTCTCGGCGAATAAGGAGGACGATTTCTTTCAAAACAACGGCTTGGAAGGCGAGAGTTTAACACGCCTGGATTCGGGCTCAGGGCGCACCAGAAACGAAGATTGGATAGCCGCCAGAACCGTTCAGAAGGTAATGGCAACCCACTGAATGTACTCGTGCCAAAAACTTGCAATGCCATGAAAAGAAATAGAAGTAAGAAATATCCTGCATCAGTTGCTCAGGATTATAAAGCTACTCGGAAGAGAGATTCCCGGGCTAGTGAGAATATATGTAAAGACCATATAGATCGAAACCAGTCGTACTGGAGACCTATGTCCAATTCCTTTAGGAACACTAGTCAGGTGACATACTCTTTGCAGAGAAAGATCCGCAAAGTAGTTAACATCGGGATCTGGAATATAAGCACTCGAAACGAAATGGGAAAGTTTCAGTTACTACTCAAAGAACCTGAATATTGGAAAATGGAAATGACCGGGTTATCAGAAATAAGATTGAGTGACTGCGGCCACTTTGAATCAAATGAACATTGCATTATATACAGCGGGAATGATCTAGGCGTAGATGTGTTGCTACAGTACTGAATCCAAAGATGAAAAAATGTTTGTTAAGAGATGACACAATATCAGATGGTATCTTATCTGTAAAGTTAAATACGAAACCAGTGAAAACCAACATAATCCAAGTATACGCACCAATATCACAAAGCTCAGAATACGACATTGAAGATTTCTATGATCAGCTACATTCGGTAAAGAACTCTTTTTAAAGCAGAGAAATATGTAATGGGAGACTTTAACTCAAAAGTCGGAGAAGGCGAAGACAAGGAAAGTGATCTTGGCCTTATGGCCTAGGAGAGCAAAATAAAGCAGGTGAAAGATTATTAACTTTTAGTCAATCAAATAATTTAGTCTTAGCTAACACTTTATTTCAACATCACCTCAGACATCGTTATACTTGGATATCACCAGATCAGCGTAATCAGATTGATTATATCATGATTAGTAGGGAAGGGAGCACATCGGTAATAGACTGCAGAACAAGATCAGGCGTTGATTGTGATACAGATCACATCTTGGTATCAGCAAAGTTAAGGCTGAAAGCTTTTAAGCAACCAACAAAAGGAATGGCCACTAAATACAACCCTACAATGTTAAGGAATGAGGCAACACATCAAGAATTTTTGATTCAGTCGGAAAATAAATTGGAAGCACTCCTTTTAGTCCTTCCAGAAGAAGCACCACCAGAAGAGCTATGGCAGGGTATCAAAAAAGTATTTCGTTCGACTGCATACAACATACTTGGTAATAAGCCCAAAAGGAAGACAAAACCATGGGATTAGCGAAGAAACTATTCAGCTTGCGGCAAATAAAAGAAATGCACTTCAAATAAACAAAAAAGAGGATACCCAAAATACGGCAAGACGAACGCACTTGGTTAGAGCAAGAATATTAGAAAAATCACAAAATTGGATAGTCAGCATCAAGCCAAAGAATTTTACAATCAGATAAAATCAGTTAAACATAAACAGTTTTCACCAAACCAACTATGCACAAAGAACAGAATGGGGGAAACCATATCAGATCCTAGTGAAGTCTTATCGAGATGGAAAGAATAGGGTGAGGAGCTATTTAAAAGCTCTGAACAAGTGATAATATCAAATAGAGACTTGGTAACAACAGACCTAGAGCCACCACCACTTGAATGTGAAATCGAAGACGCCACCAAGCATCTGAAAAACTGGAAATCACCTGGTCTAGACAACATACCTGCAGAATTTCTAAAACATTTTGGGACTTTTGGCAAAAAAGGCAATACATCTATTATGTAAAAATATATGGGAACAAGAAGAGTGGCCAGATGAATGGAAAAGGCAAGAACTGGTTATGCTGTACAAAGCAGGTGACCCAAAAGAATGCAGTAATTACAGAACAATAGCACTTATTAGTCACACTAGCAAAATATTACTGCACATTATTTTAAACCGACTACGTAATAAAATTGAAGCAGAATCTGTTGAAGAGCAAGCTGGATTCAGAGCAGGAAGTAATGCAGCTGACATGTTATGTACCCTGCAGGTTTTAATTGAAAAGTTGAATGAGACGGATAAAGAAGGATACTTTATTTTCATTGACTATAGTAAGGCTTTCGACAGTATTGACCACTTGAAGTTGTTCGAAACAATGAAACAAATGGGTTTTCCACCACCAGGAAGGAGTTTGAAAGACGAAATAAACCAAGCAATATCACTTATATCGGCTCTATATACTAATCAAGAGGCTGTGATCAGATGGAACAATTGTCATTCAGTCATTCAGACCCTTTCAAAATATCTAAGGGTGTTCGTCAGGGATGTATAATATCTCCCCACTTATTTAGTCTTTATACAGAGCAAATAATGAGAGACGCAAATGTATGCAATACCGGAATAAAGATAGGTGGAAGACAAATACCTAATCTGAGATATGCAGATGACACAGTCCTTTGTGCAAAGAACAAACAAGAAATTGTAGACTTAATAGAAGGCATAAATAACACCAGCAAGGAAAGAAACATGAAACTTAATGCAAAAAAGACCAAAGTTATGTATATAGGGAAGAATAATATTTATCAGCCTATTACAATAGAAAGTGAAGAACTGGAGAAGACAAACAGGAGACTGCTCAAAAGACATCAATGCGCGCATGGCAATAGCAAAGAAGAGAATGACACAGTTGAACACGATATGGAAGGACAATGATCTTGCAAATGATTTAAAGGTTAAAATTGTATGTATCACACTAATATATGGAGCAGAGGCGTGGACCATCAAGCAGAAAGACAAAAACAGGATTCATGCTGTCGAAATATGGTTTTATCGAAGACTCATAGGTGTTAGCTGGACAGAAAAACGCACAAATCAGAGCATACTCAAGGAGTTAGGGATAGGACGCGAATTAATGGGCAAAATTGCGAAGAGAAAAATGAGTTTCCTTGGTCACGTTTGTCGACACCCGAAATGCTTTCTAATGAAAGATGCTATTCAAGGAAAAATGGAGGGAAAAAGGAGGAGAGGTCGACCAAGAACAGGATGTATAGACAATATGATGAATTCGACGGGCTTAAACACAATTCGCACCTTTAGATGTCTGGAAGATCGCGAGGCGTGGAGGAGAACTGCGAAGGAGGCAGCGCAAGCAGCAAACGTCCACAAGGACGACGCTGGATAATGTAAATGAAAGACTAAGGTCAAGGCCATAACCGATAACCGTAACCGATGTGACGTCACACAAGACAAAAGAAGGAAATATTTAACCGATAGAATAATCGATCATCGACGGTCATGGGAGTCGAACATTGTCGGTCATACACAGGCCTAGCACTCTATCACTTAGCAGAGAGGATCTCAAAGTAACCATGGGCCATGAAATATGAAGCCCTCTTTCTCAATGCTTCCTGAAGGGTTTGTTCTTGAGTTTCAAATGTGGCCTTGGCGCCTATATAATTACTAAATTTGCTATTGCATTTGATAAACTAATACACATGTACTTTTGTAAAAACATTTTCTTTCTTTCACCACTGAATCTGAATAAGTAAGCTCCCCAACCCAAGTCCAGTGATTTATTTATTTTTTTTTTTTTTTAAACAGTAGAAATCCTCAATGTTGTAAGTAGGGACAGAATAAAAGGTTTGGCAACACCATCTTTTCCGTCAAGTTGATTTGGAATTTTGCTGATTTTGGCTACTCCTCATCTATACTATAAATCTGCCAGAAAAAAAAATATTTGAAAAATCTCTCACGAAGGCCGTGGGGTACTATAAATTTGCAACAAAACCTATCAAAGGTTTATGGACCCGAAAACTACTGAATGTATCCATATGAAATTTGGCACTAAACATTGTTGCATAAAGATCCGTGTTTGTACTGACGTAAACCCGACAAAAAGCGTACATTATATAATGTAAATCTTAAAAAGGCGATAATAATTGAATAGTAAACTCGCGAGAGTATTTGGTCCGAATTGTACGTTCTATAGAATGTCGCGTTCAAAACAACAAACACGTTTTCTTTCAGTAACATTCAGTCTAATCATCCAAAGTACCAACATCGAAATTCGCACACTTGCCATACACTTTAAGCAGTCGCAGGGCAGTATCGGTTTGATATATATTTAAATAATCTCTCACGAAAGTCGTTGGTTCTCGAGTCCATTAAAAAAAAAAATCAGTAGAAAGCAGTAGATCCTAAATATTTAGAGAACACAAAAAATCCCAGTTACTGTAACTCAGTCCGTTCCAGCATAATTTCAAAACAAGACTGAAGACATGATACATTTTTTTGTACTGACATGGTGTACATGAAGGTATGGGTCGGGCATTTGTTTGATCTAAGCTCGTCAGGTTCATTACATTGCAGTCAATGAGCAACTGAACACATGTAGTGTTTGATAAACAAAGAATGATTAAACAAAGGTATTTTCACGACATGTGGAATTATTTACCGCGCAACAGTGTGTTCATGACATATCGTCACCCCGGAATTAAATTGTCCTAACTAGAATGTACCAACATAAAATTGTTGTAGTTAGGACAATTTAATTCTGGGACGACGATATCGTGCTTCATTTCTATCACATAATATCTTTAGACATTTTTATATGCCTGTCTTAAAAATCTTTACCAGCCTACTGAACGATCACTAGTGACTGACTTGACCAGATTGAAGTGCATAATTAGTATTATTATCAGGCCGGGAGGGGGGAGGGTCCAACTAGATTCGACTTCAGCTACAAAAAGAAATGATGGGGGTTAGGGTACAAAGTCAGACTAAGAAGAACAGAGCGAAGTGTTTTTTTTTTTTTTCGGGAAGGGGAGAGGGGGGCGGTTGCAGATAAATACGCTTAGATAAGACAGATAGACTGACAGACAGACGGTTGGGAGACGGATGGATGAATGGATGGATAGAAAGATACAAATGAGCTGTTTCGAGATCGGTCATATGATCGAGAGATTTTCTCTCACACGCTGATTTGTGTACATGCTCTGTGCATGGCAGGCAGTTCTTGACTAATCATGAGCATTCAGAGATATTCACGCCATATAAACAAAGCCATGTAAACGAAGGCGATGTTTCCTCGGCCATGCGACCGATCTCGAAACATCTTATTGAGAGATCAATGTATTTCAGTATTAGTGCATAGCAACTGTGAAATGATACAGATCCATGTAGTGTACAAACAGCACTAACAGACTTGACATCTGTGTGAATACATATCGTAATAAGACAGAATAACAAGTGTCTTTCTATGTATACAACCTGTAAACAGCATGTAATCAGCATTCACTTGCACTTAAAAATAATAGATTGACTATGTTTTGGTCTTTTTTTTTTTCTCCTCTGTCTTCGCCTAGATATTGTTAAAATATATGTACATATTTTGTGAATGGATTGATTATGCTTCAACTTATTTGTTTATTTATTTATTTTTTTAATTTAATGATAGGCTTATTGAAATAAAATTAGTGCTTTGCGTCAAAGTTTTTTTTCTTTTATTCTCTCTTTTGAGACTGAGAGAGGGTTACACTAAAGTACGTATGATTTCTTAGTAAAATGAAGGTTGAATCTCAAAATGTCATTCCCTGAAGCCTTTTTGCTTTTTTTTTTTTTGTGCAACAAGTAACGCAACGCACATTATTAAGAACGATAATATTGAATGGTACGCCTTTACAAAATGCATGTATTAATGGGAGATAGTTTCGCAGATTATCCGTTCCTCCCAAAAGAGGGACTCGTGTAATGGGAGATCATTTTGACCAGCCCTATTTCTTCTCTTTGCCAGACAACACAAGTGTTAACCAAGTAACGCAAAGAGGAAAAAATTCTTTTACTTCTTGTCATTCGAAAGACTGATCACCAAAAAAATTGATAAAATTATAACAAGAAGAAGAAAATATTCTCTTTACATCATATTTTTTTCTGGAATTTTTTCATGGTGTATTTTCAAGCAAAGGGTACAAAAGTGTTGTTGTTTTTTTCCCTCTTTGCACTACTTGTTCACTCCCTCTTTTGTCTGGTAAAGGAAAGTAATAGGACTGAGCACAACGATCTCCCATTTAATCAGCGACTCTGATCTGGGCATTACACTCAAACACACAGATATAAGTAAACTATAAAGGTATGTTGTTTGTGTGCATACATCATATTTTATGCATAAAAAATAGAAATTTTGCTTCAGAACAATAAAGAGAATGGCAATATGATATTACATATTACAACCTAGATCTAAAAAAAAAAAAACAATAACAAGAAAAATAAGTTTCGTGGGTCCTGTAGACGTACATGTGCAAACGGCTATGTAATACTATATGCATTTTTATTACCAGGAGGCGAATATTGATCTGTTTATGTGTTAATTTATTTGCTTTCTTATTCATTTTATCCCATTGTAAAATCCCATTGTAATTGCAGTTGATCTCGTAAAAGCTGTGATAACAGGAACTGCTAATCGATGACATCTCTTCTTTACATCGGTTCTCAATGGAAAGACCAGCTGATTTAAAAGACCTAAGTTTATCGAGTTTCTGTTGATCAAAGTTGTTATAATTACATGTACATTTATATCATGGAAGACCTTTATCTGAAAATGATTTAATGAAGCAAATAATTAGATTCCTGCTTTATTTGTGGTACGCTGGTTATAAAATGAAAAAAAGGGGGGGGGGGGGGGGGGGGGGGGGGGGGGGGGGGGGGGGGGGGGGG
>JBCEWB010095123.1:0-12323 GCA_039654565.1 Peronia peronii
AGATAGATAGATAGATAGATAGATAGATAGATAGATAGATAGATAGATAGATAGATAGATAGATAGATAGAAAGGTACGAAGATGAGAGAGGAGCGAGAGAGTGATAATGTGTGCATATGCTAAAGAGGGAAAGAGGGAGAACAAGATACAGAGAGAACGATGGGAAAGAGAGGGGGAGGGGGGGGGAGAGGGCAAGGTGGTGATTTAAATAACTCTAATCATTCCCGCTCACAAATTTTCATTAAATAGTCACATTCTTTTTGATTCTGAGATCTTCCCTGTCTAACTTCCATCCGTTTATCTATAACGATTATATATCCATCTTTGGATTCCCATTTTAACACAATATGTTTTTTCATAAGTACAGCTGTATGTAATTACAACCCAATTAATTTCATCTCTTTGATCTGTTTGGCCTTAGAGCGGTTAGCATCATCTTTTTGAAAGCTGGTATCACTTAACAGTGATAAACATCATAACAATAGGCTTGACAGTGAGGATGAGACCGCGAAACCAGGCCACCAGTTGAATGGAGAGACGATGTCTTTGTCCCATTGATGAGAAATTAAATAATGTTTATCCCGGCAGATCTATAGGTGCAAACAGTGCGTAACCATTGCAATGTTTGACAAGGAATTAAACGGATGTGGTATGTATAATGCCCACATTTCTCGATTTCAACGGTTTCCTTTTCCTGTATACTGACATTTGGAAAAGAACTCGCACAACAATAGTGGCAACAAAGTCAAATTACAATAGTGACAAGGGAGAGGTTGCTTCCTCGAGTTTACCATTGGTGTTATTTGTGTCTATTTTATCAGCTCAAAACGTATCAGCATTTTATTATCTTGAGTGAGAAAAAAACCAACAACAAAGCATACAATTAAAAGTGAGGACAGACTGCGATCAACCCTGGTTCTCAATGCCTTAGTTTGTTGATAGCAGTTTCCGTCAGATCTGCCTGATATATCAGGTTTCATGAGGATGGGAAGCTTTGTGGTCGGGAGAATTTTTCTAAGTAGAATCCGTTCTCGTCCGATCTTTAACTACCCAGGATTCTATAACGCGCACCTTCAAGGCTTGGTGTTGAGCTTTCTTTCTCAGGAAATGAGGACTCCGAGGAGACACTGAACAGAAGTAGGTTCTAATCTTTCCCTTTTCCCAGGTTGGATTCGAACTCATCACACTTGCTTCGACAGGCATAAGTCTTACCCCTGAATCACAGCACCTCCCTTGTCCTCCCCCACCACCAGCCCTCCCCCCTCCCCAATCGATCCTGTTTCTGTCAATGGCTCACTGGACTATGTATGAGAGTCTTTCGGCTATGTTGCGCACACAGGCTGGCTGTTGTTAGTGATGATTCACTTGTAACGGGTAATATAAGGCAGGAATGTATGAATTTCCTCTTTTTAATTCATTACGTTGCCTGCCATATTTACAGGTTAGCCTTGAACTGCCTATTCATTCACGGTCTCAGAAAAAAAAAAATACTTAAATACCCACAAAAAATATGTCCATATTCATCGATACCCAAAATACATGGCTTATAATCAAAAACCCCAAGTTGTCTCAAAAGTTTGATTCTAATCACTTAATACTCTGAGCATTATCTCCCCTAAACAGAACTGTCCTGCCAGAAGTGAACTATCAGTGGGTTACCGCACTTCCCCATGACCATTGTCAGAGAACCCTGCGTCTGTCTGGCCGCACGACCACTTTGTTCTCGGGAACAAAGATCGAACTTGGATCGGGCGGCTCTGTCACCAGCACTCATCTACTGTGACAAAAACGTCTATTTCCTGAAAACTCTGCTTCCAGAAATTGTGCTTTAGATTTACGGTCTCACTTTTGAAATATGTCTCTACAGACATTCAAAATGAGTCGTATGTTGACTTTTCACCACATTGAGTCATTGATATGACGTAAAACTTTAATTCATACACTTTCATGTGATAAAAAAAAATAATCTTAAGTTACCTTGACAGTGACTAAAGATATTGCAAATTGAAGAGACAGGGTGTGACGCTTCAGCACATAGCAAAATCAGGAGGAATTTTAGAAAAATGAACACTTCAACACATAAATCTAAAAATCTAAATATTCACCTCACAACATTCTGAACACGTATTACACGCCCATAAGAGAAAATATTTTCTTATTCAGAGATGAATGCTTTTTTTTTTTTTCAATTTCTGCAATAATAAAAATATCGATATGCGATCACCTTAATCACATTCAAGCCCCGATTTGAATACAGCGACCTGCGACTGACTGGCCGCGAGACATAGAACAGTTAAGTTTTAAGTGAATTAAGTGAGGTAATAAACTGTTCTCTGATAATGTAAGAAATTATTATTTGATTAGGCACAGGAATCACTGAAAACCTTATAATTAAAAATACTCAAAACCATTTTGAGACAATTTATCTGGAGATTTTTTTTTCTTTCTGAGAACATGTTATGATATTCAAACTACTTCAGTTTTATATTTATGGTTATATTTATATTTGACTCATGATCTTCTACTGTTCTCCTTTTCTTTTTTTTTTTTTTCTTTATTCCAATGGGACTTCTCGACTTCGGTTCAAATATGTGTGAAATTGCATAGGTACTTTTCGTCCTGAAGGCTTCAATTTAAATATAATGAGACGGGCATTTTGTCAAAGCCTGTTAGGGCACGCCATTCGTCTTGCTTGTATTTGTTGTCTGTCAATTTCCATTTGTTCGCCTCCCTATCGCATGACCAGGCATGGAACATGGCGACAATCGCGCTTGATTGTTCCTCGGCCATAAATCTGGTACAAAGTACTCCCGCAGCAGCCCCATTCATCCCTATGTCAGCCGTCTGTTCTTGTACAAGCAACATCAGCAGCCACAGCTTCACCACAGATAGGAGGTTAGCAAACGAAGTTTCCGCTTTCTATCGAGATGTGCTGCTGTTGTTGTTGTTGTTTTTGAGAGACAAGACTTTTTTTTGGTAGAGAAAGACATAAACATCAACATAAAACATTTCTTCGGCCAGCCAAATTATCCCCCTAGCATTCTGAGGCAGGAGAAAACCTGCGTTTACTCTTTTAATTTGAAACAGATCATGTAAAAAGAAAATCATTTTTAAAAAGATAAAAATAATAAAATCTTCATCATGCACTGACTTTTTCAGAACTTATCTCTGAACATATTTCAGATAAAGATAGTAAACTGTTTTGCGTATGTGTGAGTATGTGTCTGTGTATATGTATTTGTACAATGCTTGTTTTATATCTCATGTGCTGAGCAATAGTAAGTAATTTGATGAAAAAGGCTCTTTATCATGTTTTTCATTTCAAGCAACTGGGCTGGGCATACAGGTTTATATTAATTACTTGAAGCAAAGTACGTGTTCAGTTTACCAAAGGAGGAATTAAAAAATAATAACAATAAAAATGACAGCCTTTAGGGCTCTTGAACAGTCATATCAAGCATAATGGTTTACAATTATTTGAATACATTTTAAACAATATTTTTTCTAAATATAGAGGGGAAAAGGGCTGACGAACATCATTGAAATATTAAGTATGTCGAATTCTGGCCCGATATTGTCAGACCAGGTCGCCTGAGCCCACAGTGGAGGCCTCGTAGAGATTTGTGATGATAAACGCGTGCAAATAACACTGACCATTGTCCACATGTCATAAAATCATAATTTGTCTGTGGTCTAATCGCGTGTCCTGAACACTTGGAGAGAGATAATCACAGCCAGGCATACATGGTCTCGCGGCATCAAAACGAAGCATGCATGACTTTAGTAACAAAAAAATCACATATTCATACACAGTACAAAACACCTACATATTTTCTCTTCGTTGCCGTAATATGATCAAAGCAGTGTGATACAACATCACTTTTTGAGACTTTGTTCGTTTGTTCGTTCGTTACTTATTTTGGCCTTTTACTAGGGTTCTGATCACAGATTGACTGCCTCCTTGTCCATTGTATGTATAGAATTATTTCCTTTTGCGACCTAGTGATGCAAATTCAGTAAATTTTTTTGAGATTATGTCTGCAATCTTCCATTTGATACATATATGTCAGAGAACTAATAATAATCGAGAAGTTATGGAACTCACTTATATCTTCAGCGATAGGATTATTAAGATGGAACACTGTTCAGCGTCTTGAGCTCTCTTGTTTTGATGAAACAGCTACTAGCAATATTAAATGTATATCATCATAAGATAATACATCATGGCAATGAAGAACATTGTTTTCTTTTCGTGATCAGCTGATATTTGACTTAATAGGACAGAATATTGGTCTGCTTGAAGAAAAAAAATAATGATGGTCACCATTTCGTTCGAACATCTTAACGTTTAATTAGTAAGAAATCTTAGTTTCCTGCACAACTACCCTTGTGATAGCTCAGTAAATTTCCGGCATCTATTGCCGAGGCATTAGCGCTGTCTTTAGCAATGATGTAATCTTGGGGTCAAGGGTGGTAACTGTACTCTGTTATAATGATATATTACACACGCCACACGTATTCGAATTCCTTGGGTTATTTTGAATTCACTATCCTTATCTGAAAGAGTATAAACTATTCCAGCTGAAGCTAGCTGGACTATGAGAACCCTGGAGAAATATATGTCTTATGTATAATATATATTTCGATAGGGAGAGAAAAAAATAATCCAGAGAAAGAGAGAGAGAGGACAGAGAGAGAGAGAGAGAGAGAGAGAGAGAGAGAGGTGGAGGATGATATGGGCGGGAAGAAAGGAAGGAGCAGAGAGAAGTATAGAATGGAGCAAACGCCAGAACCGTTAATTAGCTATAGATGGAGCAGAAGTGATGAAGAAATTAACAGATTTGCCCGAGCAATATCTTTAATTAAGCACAGCCTGCTTTGGTTATATTGTTGGTTTCATTGTAGGTTGGTGTGCAGAACTGTTTTCAACAGTAATGAAAATGTGGCGACTAGCTTGTTCAGTTCGATAATCCTCCAATAAATCACCATTTCTAAGAATCAACAATGGCAAACAATGAGACAACAATACCAACAGCAGCAACAACAATCACATTAACACAGCAGCAACACAACAGCAATGGCTATCACAACAGCGGCAACTGAGAGGAGAAGAGATACGTCGCGAGTTCGGACCAAATTTTAACCAGCGGAGTATCTGTCTCGAAAATAGACAACACAAAAACAAGCCAATCTTGGCGACCAAATTAAGCAATTAACTGCTGTTATATATTCTCTTAGGATGGATACTCGTTGAGGAGTGAGAAAGGATAGAACAGCTTGGGCAGACATCGAAATAAAATTAACAAAACCTTAGACCTATTAAGATGAGATAAGATAAGCTTTATTTGTTCTCATAAGGAGATTCCATTCACAGCTGATGACTTACAGTATAATTATATGCAAGATACAGTAACAATTATATGCATTTAGATAAAAATATCACGAATATTGTCTGTGCATTACCCAGACTGTGTTCTGTCTGTGTCCCTCCAAATGTGTTCTGCCCGTGCATTTTCCCTAAACTGTGTTCTGTCTACGTATTCTGCATGTGAACTTCTCAGACTGTGCCCTTTTTGTGTATTCCCTTAACTGCGTTCTGTTCCTGTATTATGCAAATCTATTCCTCAAGACTGTGTACCCCAACCTATGTTATGCCTATGCATTTTCTCTAAACCGTGTTTTGTTTAGGCACTGGGCATTGTGTTTCCCAAACTGTGTTCAGTCTATGTTTATTCCCTAAAATTGTGCTCTGTTTATTTCCTTTCCGTATTCTGCTTGTGCACTTCCCAAACTCTATGATCAGTCTGTGTATTCCCTATAATCACTCTCTACTCAAAGACAAACTAAAGAAAGGCCCTGAAGGAAGGGAGAGGACAAGTTGCTGGTCCTGCTCTGTTCTTTCACTAATCGTCCTATAATCTGCCCTCTGTTACCTCCTTATTTGATGCCATGTTATCGCATTATCAACACCCTCCTACGTAACAGGACAGTCCTCTGACAAGCAAGGCTACAGTGGAGGCAGATAAAAACCTTCCCACAAGGGCCCGACTTATTATCTCAAACTGAACAATTTCGAAGGAGGGAAGGACTCTCAAGAAAGAGTTCCGGCTGCATCATAAAACAATTATTGGATTTGTCTACTTTTGTTTCAGTGGGAGAACAGGTTTTCTGTTACATGTATAGAAATATCTAACAAACTGAGGAGAATTAAATAGAGATCGATTTGAAGGTGGACAGGTACAAGGTGAAACCCTCAATAATACACGTTTCACAAATGTGAGCTCATACAGTAAAACATTCAACGGGACATCCGAATAGCCTCGAACCATGTTCATTACATAAATCTTCATTACTCCTTGTATAAATCAATTTTAATACGGTATGTAGTCAGAATGTGATCTTTGAGTTGATTTGTTCATTATTTTGTGCTTTTCATTTCCATTTTATATTATATATTTTTTTAATTGCTGACTTGTCTGACGCTTTGTGAAATGCAATAAAAATCTAAATCATATCTCGAATACGTATACCTATCATCCGTTCCACTGTGGCAATTGTTTTTAATGACACTTTTACCATTAAGACTTAAAGTGCATATGCTTCACGTGATCACTCAGGTAGAATAAACAAAGAACTAAATATAGACTTTGATAAAATAACGCCAGTCTACCTCAATAACCCATTTAATAATAATAATAATAAACATTCTGAGTTTGTTCTTGTTACTTCTGTGGTGAGGTTCTGGTGACGTTCTGTTACAAAAATGTGGAGATACATTCCATAAAGAGTCAAAGATATGTTGATTTTGTCACCACTATCGTTAGCACCATTATTGTCGTTGTTGTTTACCAAACATTATAATAATGTGTGTTTGTGAAATAACGATGCCTTCTTATTTAATGTCATAGTTTGACAGACTTATAAATGAGAGCTGAGTTCAATGGTGCCTGCACACTATCGTACAAATGTATCCTAGGTTAGGTATCTGTGGTCACCAGCATCAGATCCATAGAAAAACGGAAGTTCAGAAGGTGTGATGAATCATTGATAATATACATACAAATTTAATGGTACAAAATAAAAATGTGTATTCTACACAATATCATTTGTAAGAATAACTTTGTTTCTGGTAAAGATGAAGTCATTTTTCGTTGGAATAATATTTGATATTTCCACTAGATTTTTTAAAACCAATTCTTGGCATGCTTTATAGCCTCTTATTGTTTTCAGTGTTTGCTGTATTGGAATATAACAGAATAGCTGCCATTTAAAAAGTATGTAATGTCGTACAGTACAGGCTCTAAATTACCGCCACGAATCGAACGGAGACACTTACATACGTTCACAGCTTCGTAAAGACGTACAGGAGTGGTTATCTGTGAAGACAGGAAGTGTCATAAATACAACAGGCCGTTGTAGGGATCTTCAGATGCCGAGTTTGAAGGCCCAACCGCTATTCTCGATTACCGACAGAATCTGCAGGGGCAGCTTTAAAACAGAAAGGTTAACATGAAGGAAAAAGACAGATGGGGGAGCACCCAAGCTCTCCAGGCTGAGAACCTCTGTTCTGTGCAATACTGACACGATAAAAGTATCATCTCTCCTCCACTTGAATTTACGACCGGAAAACTACAGAGATACGGAAAGCTGTTGTCTTGGCTGGGTTTGTCAGGACGTATGCATATGGTAACTTGTCACCGACAGAGGGCAGGGGCAGTTGAGAACGTTTTTAAAAAAAGGGCAGGGGAGAGAGCAGGAGAAAGGGTAGAGGAGAGAACGGGGAAAGGGGCAAAGAAGAATGGGCAGGAGAATGGGCAGAGAAAAGAACAGGAGAATGGGCAGAAGAGAAAGTCTGACAGACAGTAGAGGAAAAGCGGCAGAAAGGTCAGAGAAAAGAGGAGGAGAAGAGAGTGTCGAAACTGGATAAAGAAAAGCTGGCAAACTCATGGATTTGAACACTGAGGTTAACAACAAAATAAAATGAAGGTGAAAGGTTTAAACTTTGATACCTCCTTTTCTCATTTGTGGATATAGATATAGAAAAGGAGAAGAATGACAAAATTCACCATAAATTCATTTTATTTTTATTTAATTTTATCTAGTTAATTTATTTATTCTTATTAATTAATTAATTATTATCTATTTTTATTTATTTATTTTAGAAATTAGAAATAAGAAACCACCTCCATGATTGGACGTATTAACTGAAATAGGTAAAAAGCCAAGCCTCAACCACATTATTGATATATTTTGGCTCTCCCGCTGACATAACAGCTTTGGTTTATTACAGAGAGCATATATCAGAGTCTGATGACAGGCTTAAATTTCAGATTCCTTCTTACAACTATGAAGAAATGGAAAGATAGATGATACTGTCAAACTGTCCTGCAAGAAACAATAGATGGTATGCGACAAAAACGTGGAGAAAAGAAAAGAATAACCGACACCGTTTAAATATCAGACAAAGAGAACATTTACGCAGATCCAGGCTGTGGCTCACAACTGCAACGGATGGAGAAAACTAGTGCATAACTTGCCAAAAGACGTCACAACCTCAGACAGACTTAAGGGCTGAGAACAAGAAGCCATCTGGATCCTTTTAAATGTCTAGTATAAATAACATCATACCATCACCTAACTATCAATACATGTACAGGAATTTCAAACAAGAAAAAGTCCACAGTGATCAAAATCTCGGATTTTACATAAAACTATGTCAGGTCATCTTTTTTTTTTTTTTTATATTCTTTGATGTTTATCTAAAACAAACATTTATGATCTCTTAACCACTATACCCTTTAGATATCATTCATGTAACAACAATCTGTTTGTGAACGTAAGAGACTATAAACATTTCCAAAACTAGCTATAATATGTTTGCTCTTTGACACTTTACACTGGTCTGTAATGTGTTTTATCGACGTGAACTATCCGGTTCTTTCTCATTTCAAAGATAACATCAGAATTACTGCGCCTTATAGGCGTCTCTTTTCTTTGTGTGTTTTTCGCTATGAAGAAGGTACTTACAAACTATTTAATGCTGCTTTTGATTGGTTTTAGCATTAAAAAAGCTGTAAACTGAAGCTAAGTGCTTCATTGTTCCAGCTGAAATTGCCACAGAAGGAGGGCCTTCTTCATGACTCTGTCATTTTGAAGAGATGCAACATTCTTAAAAATATACTGGGGAAATTACAATATTAGGAGACCGATCATCATTCACGAGTAATTGATCCGAGTCTTTCTTTTTTTCTCTCTTTCTTTCTTTCTTTCTTTCTTTCTTTCTTTCTTTCTTCTTTCTTTCTTTTTTCTTGCTTTCCTCCTTTCTGTCTTTCTTTATCTTTCTCTCCCTTCATTCTTTTCTGTCTTTCTGTTTTGTCTTCTTTCTTTCTTTCTTTCGTTTTTTCCTTTATTCCTTTCTGTCTTTCTTTCTTACTTTTCTCATTTCTTTATCCCTCTATTCTTTCTTTCTTTCCGTTCATTATGTTCTTTCTTTCTATCTCTAAATCTTTTTTTTTCTTTTCTTTCTTTGTTAACTTCCCTCTTGTTCTTCCTCTTTTTTTAAACATTTATTTTTAGCGCTAAGCTCTATGAGGTCAACAGGACATTGTTGTCCACTTAAACGGCACACTCGTAGATAAAAGACATCTCGCTACCTGTCACTATCCTACTCATAATGTCACTTAAAAACTCAAAAAAATGTTACAATTGTTCATCGTAACGCCAGAGACAGAGTTAGAGACCGATGACATAAAGAGGGCCGAGGATTGTACGTCATTGTCGCGACATGATTGAGAACCAATACCAACAAACTGGTTGGTCGAAATTCAGTTGTGTTATAACAGTCATTACAATGGTAGATGGAAAATGAAAAAGAGAGAAAGACATAAGAAAATATGGACTGACAGCATTATACCATGGACAAGCAGAACATTTGCGGAGATCTCGGCCTTAGGTCGCAATCGCGACCGATAGAGAAGACTGATACATAATTTGCCAGGAATAGATCTGTTCCGACCAAGCGAACAGCTAGAAATCCCCGTCTAATTTTAGTAGAGGGGTACAAACATTTCAAACCGTTCACCACCATTGACATAGAAAAACACAGTTTTTATTAAAAAATGCACGGGATCGCTGTTATTGTTCTTGCGATCTCGTGGTGGAGCAGTAACAAACTTCAGTGGGTGTTATATTTGTAGCAGGAGATACAAACACTCCCCGGGGATTTCCAGGGTTTTGCTTAGTTGAATATGAACTCTTGTCTCCGTGGCCCCAGACGGAGTTAAGGGCTAAAAAGAAAAAGAAGTCATTACAATTATTTTGTAAGTTAATTGTGCCTACCATTACTGAGACTGATGCTATTTACCACTATTATTTCTGTATCTTTATTTGCTATGTAACTTCCATTTCAAGCACTTTAGTTAACTGCTTCTGCTATAAGCACTGTCTCTTAACGATTCTCCTGCCACTACAACATCTGCACCAGAACACATATTTCAAAAAGAATTCTATTAGTCACACCTGCGATTAGACACAGTTTTACTTAAATTCCTAGAACCTCACGAAACACAAACGACTCAATATTATGTGGGTAAAGGTTAGGGGATTTAAGCCAAAGTTAGGACATCTTTGCATTTAAGATCATAGTGATCATCATAAGAAATGTCCTTTTAACGAAATTGTATTGCATACGAAAATTGTTTCATTAGTTCTGTTCTGGTCTCCGTGTGTTTGGTCTCTGTCATCGTTCGATACATTTCTTCTGTTAATAATCTCTACTGACAGTACTTCTATTTGTGTCAACAGCTCATCTGGACACAAAAAATTAAATACTGTAACCATTAGTAAGCCTGGGTCTTGTCCTATCACTGCGGTTTTTACTTCTCTGTGGAAAAGAGTACTTTTTTTTTCCTTCTTTACAATACTTGTTGTATACCTCGAGTAACTAGCAAAGGGATGTGTTGTGGCTGATTGATAGAATGGCTCATTGAATAAGTAAATGTGCATGTGCCGGGGTTTCGGTCTGAAGAGTTAATGGTAATTATCAGTCTCGTCTTGAGTTGGGCACTTGATAGGAGCGAACGACTGAAAATCATATGACTGACAAGGGGGAAGTGTGACTATGACACTGGAGAGGACAAGTGCTCAAGATAACAGAAGCTGGGCATGTCACCAGAGGGATGGATGGATGAATGGATGGATGGATGGATGGTTAATGGGTGGATGGATGGATGATGGATGGATAGATGAATGGATGGATGGATGGATGGGTGGATGGATAGATGGATGGATGGATGGATGGATGAATGGGTAAGCTGACGAATATAGGCTCTAAACGACTGGGAAAATGGAAGGTGTAGATAAATAAATATTATTGTGGTAACAAAAAGCATATGACTAGTGAATCGTAAAACGAGACTTGGTCATTGTTATTATTATTATCATTATTGCTGGTATTATTTTATTATTATCTTTATCATCATCACCACACTATCATCATCATTATTATTATTTTACTTATTTTTACTTATTTCTTTATTTATTTACTTATTTATATATATATTTTTTGTAACAATAAATGATTACTGATAAATCACTACAATGAAACTGAACGAATAAAAGGAAACAAATTAATAACGATCGGCTGATTGTGATACTCATTTTCAATATGCATTACAACATGATGTCAAAAATTACATGTATGTCAATCTTAATTAAACAACTTACTCTTTAGAGCTCACTCTCACAGACAACATCATCATCAGCATCCTTAAAAAGATCATTTCATTTTACTACTTATATCCTCTGATAAAACACACAACAATTCTCTTTTTTTTTTTTTTCATCTTTCCTCTTTTTTTTCTTCATAAATTTAAAGAAACATTCACGAGAACATTAAAAAAAAAAAGAAAAAAAAAGAAAGAAAAGAAAACAGAAAGATGACAGTTAATTCAGTTCATAATAAGGAATTTCAATTGGTATATTTCTATCCTAGGTTATGAAACAAAGATATATAACATTGTTTTAGAGACATTGTCCAAAAGGGCTTTATTAAATTGTTATGTGTACGTCTGAACGCCTGTCTGTCTGCCTGCCTATCTATCTGTCTGTCTATCTGTCTGTCTGCTGTCTGCCTGTCTGTCTGTCTGTCTGTCTGTCTGTCTATCTATCAATCTGTCTGTCTGTCTGTCTGCCTGTCTGTCTGTCGTACGTACGTACGTACGTATGTATGTATGTATGTATGTATTTATGTATGTATGTGTGTATGTATGTATGTATGTATGTATGTATGTATGTATGTATGTATGTATGTATGTATGTATGT
>JBCEWB010095134.1:0-12323 GCA_039654565.1 Peronia peronii
TAGATAGATAGATAGATAGATAGATAGATAGATAGATAGATAGATAGATAGATAGATAGACAGATAGATAGATGAATATCTGTTACAGACGAATAATCATAATAAATATTTCGTTGCTCATTTCTACATATTATATTATAGTAACACTGATCATAAGCTGATGCTTCCCCGTGTTATACAGACAGACAGATAGACAGACGGACGGACTGATAGACAGACAGAAAGACATAGAGAAGAGAAAAATTAAACAAACAGATAGGTGGATGAACAGACAAACGGATGGGTTGACGGATGAATTAATGATGGATAGATAAGATGGTTGGCTGGCTGGTTGGTTAACTGGCTGGCTGGGTGAATGGATGGATGAGTGGGTGGATGAATGGATGGGTGGGTGGATGGATGGATGGATAAATAAATGGACGGATGGATAAACAAACAAATAAACAAACAAATAAGAAAACAAACAATCAGCGAGACAAACAGAGAAACAAACAGACAGATACATTGTACTGCTCTAGAGTACTGAATTATTCATTGTTTCTTAGTATCGATGCCAATAACTCATCTTCTTTAGAGTGCGAGTTATCCTCTTTGGTCTCAGATCTTACCCTGAATGTGGGCAGTATAAAATAAGAAGATATCGCATTTCAAAAATAAGAGGGCGATGTCAGTAACGTGAAATCGGCAAGTCTGTTAGATCGATACCTAGGAAATGTCTTCATTAGGCGCAGAGGGGAATACAACGTTCAAATCGATCCGACCGGCAGGGTATGACATAATCGAGTTTCCCTGGTAACAAAGACTCGAGTAATTAACGGGTAGGTGATGAGGCCAAAACTAATGTAGGCTTACTCCTACAAAATGCCTTTTCCATAATAGTTTAAATATTTTCCTCCCATTGAAGTACATGTACAACCTCTTGCATTGTTAAATTAAAGGACAATTAACATCGGAAATTACGGGCGTAAAATCAAGTTTCTGAAAATTCACATTTTTTTGCAAATACATGTACATTTACTTCATCGTAAAATCAGTAATTATTCAGGACAAAAAAGAGCGATAAAGTTCAATGGATGTTGGAAGCCTTTGCCTTCGGAACTACTGTGAATATTTGAGAGTAGGCCTATTAATACTTCATTTCCGAAAAGTCGAATTGTGTGTGATTTCATGACGGACTTCTCTAGAAGCTTTGCTATGTAACAGCCGTAACGGCTATTGCAGTTTGACTGTCATTTTGAATGAGCCTTAACAGAATTCATTTACATTTTGCTCACATGGTTATTCATCATGGAACATCAAGGTTATTAGAGGACAAGCTTCTGTTAAATCCATGAAAAACAATATTGATACAAAGAGTTAAATCAAACTAGGATTTAAAAGCAAACATTTGCCCTGTTTGACGAGGGTCCAAATCTAAATGTTGGCCTAGAGAAATCATATCAACTCCAAACTGGCAGAATCATCACGCCATGAATACAACTCTGATTGAGATGACATTGTCAAAAGGTTTCCACCTTTGTCAGTATACCAAACAATTTTACGCCCGCAAACTCCGACATTTCCAAAGGACAACTAATTGTAATAGGCCTGCTTCATTCCTTTCAAATATCATTTCGTATAGTATGCATTAAGATAAGATAGGAAATGTTAAGTTAAGAGGGAGATCGCAAAACAAAACCATGCTTTTCTCGAAATACATGTGCCCTTTTTTTTTTTCATAACTCGGTCTGAAGTCATCGAGATGTCTCCTGGCTAGCTGTGTACTAGACTTCACCGTCCATCGCGGTTGTGAGCCAGAGCCTGGGTCTCCGCAGATGTTCTTTTTGTCCATTCCTAAATGTCGTCGGTCCATCTTTTCTTCTTCTGCCTACCACCTTTCCGCTTCTCACTCATTCTTCCTTATAGTAGAGTTTTAGCTAGGCTGCTCACTCAGAAAACATGTTTTGTCAAAGTGCGTGAAACGAGATGATAAACGAGACGCTGTAATTGAGTCGCAGAAAAAAAAAATGATAATCATAGAATGGTCTGTTTCTACTAATATTCCTGCTCGCTTGGGTATGAAGAGCTGAGTGCTCTACAGGATGTGCCTAAGTTACAAGTCCAGTGTAGTCTCTCGCATGATTTATTTTCCTCTTACAAGTCCAATGGCAGGAATGGATGGTTAAAAGCACATTCATAATGAACCATTCTGGCCGTCAATACAAGAGGTACAATAAGCACGGTAGAGATTTTTTTGTTCAAAAATCGCTTTTTCTTTCTCTCTCTTTTTTTTTTTTTTTTGAAACACAGGATACAGAAAATTCTGAAACTTTCATCAACTGGAGAACATATTTGTCCTCATCGTGACATTTTTATTATTATTTTCATGTTTTCTTGCTTCACAAGTTTCAAATAACAGGAGCAAAAGTGATTTTCCCTTCTTTACAATGTTTCTATTGCATTTCGTATTTGGCAAAGAGAGAAACTTAGCTGGCTGAATAAAAAAATGGCTCATTCATTCAGGGGGATTTTAGAAAAAAAGGGGCACTGTTTGCACTGAGCCCCCCATTCGATGTGACTACAAAGGTAGAAATATTCATATTCTGGCCAGAGGCCAATGTAGCAGCTTCATTAGTTCCACCGTAAATTTTAAATATATGAATATACATTAACCTTAGAAGTGTCATTTATTATGCTTTATTATTGTATTATATATATATAAGAACTAGTTTCCAAATGTGTACAACATTCTATACAGTAGTTTTAGAGGCTTTCTCCGCTGCATTGCCATTAGGCACAGACTCTGATTTCCTGAACATGGCTAAATACATGTATCATCAAACACATAATCACACCGGTTTATTACCAAATATCTTCTGTCCCCTTTTTAATTAAATTTCACACAGGTCAAAGTTGTCAGCATTTCCAGTGCAGCCTTTTTCCCCTCAGAATTCGGCTGCAGTACTTTTTAAGTTACACTGGTGAGTTGTAATGTGAATTGTAATGCAGTGTAAAACTTGTCTGTAAATTTGAAGTCATTTGCTGTGGAATCACTATCAATTTATCGTATAATGTACGGCAAGTTTTTATTGCTGTAATTTTACGACACTCGTTTGGCATTTTTCAGGGTGTCTATTTTTTTTTTTTCGTATTTTAACACCATAACCTAACAAGCATTTTACAACAAGACAACTTTCTTATTTTTATTTTACGGCATAACTCTGGCATTTTCTTGGGCCAAAGTTTTGTCACATTTTTACATGAAAAATTTTGAGTGTGTATCACACTTATAAATTTCTATAATTGAAGGTATGTATCTCATGATGGAGAATATTTTTCTTTTTTTTTTTCTTTTTTTTTTTTAAATGCCACAGATGAATTTTGCTAAAACGTCCAAAACAGAACTCCACCGATATGTATTACTTTGTAATTATTTATATATTTTTATTATTACTTTAAATTTAGGTCTATTATATCTATTGAACATAAATATCTTTACATTAAAATTGTCACCTCTTGAAACATTATGCTTTCGCGAAGAGGTAGAAATTGGGAACAATGCAAATAACTCACTGTCAGGAGTTACCCTGGTCATGTGGTTTGGCATCTGTTCCGTGGTAAAAAACCACAACAACAACAACAACAGCTCACGCGGGAAGCGGATTCGACTCACTGATTCTGCCGTCAGGGAATGGTAGGGATACGAAGATTGCAACCTGTATTTTTTCAATGACTCAACTGGCCCCTGGCTTCTTGGGTAGGAAAGCCCGACGTCTAGTTTTCTCGGATAAGGGCGAGTGTATTTTGGGGGTCCTGTGTGTAGGTTATGCAGTTGAACCCCTGGCAGACAAAAATCGGATGAAGGGTAGACGGAGATTTACAAATTCCAAATTTCCACCCACAACGGAATTCAAGATAAACTGGACACGAGATAATCCTACTTTCATAGGACTGAAGGGCTGAAAAAAAAAAAAAAGAAGAGGAAAACAAAAGAAACCCGACTGTTTTTGTAGTGCAGAGATTTTGTCATGTAAGTGATCTGGGCCATTTTATTCCAATCGGACAAAAATAGAGTGCCGCTGTTCATATAATCACGCCCTGTTAGTAAAATTCTGCCTTGACAGTCCAAGAAAACTTCACAAGACCTGCTCAAGGAAAATGTGATATTCTCTTTGTACGCACATATACCTGTTGTACATGTACTAAGAACACGGAATCAGCACTAAACTAGTCTGTGGATGTTTTGTCATTACTGTCAATGGTAACTTTAACACCATGTCTATTGGTCCATGGTAATTCAAATGTGTATGATAAAATTTTATGATAGGAAAGGAAGGGTAGAAAAAATCTTATGCAAAGAATGATAGATAAAACAAACCAATCTGAGAGGTTAGAATAAATCTATGGCTCCCACATGGTAGAGGACTAACAATTTCACATCGTAAAAGCGAATGCGGAATAGTGTGCCCATTGCTAAGATTATCTTTCCGAATCAGAGTTCAATGATATTCAGTGTATTATGTAACCTTACTTTTTTGCTTGCACTAGAGTAATGTATCATAACATAAAGATGAACCACTATTTCAAATTTATTATTTAGTTATATTCACCCCATTTTCTTCTCCCGTACCCCACTAGCCTTTCCCACTCGCCTCTCGTGAAGTCTGTGTCCTGCAGGTAAATATTAATTTGTTCCGTGTATTTTCCAAGTTGTGTTGTGTATCATTCTAAGCAAATTCCTGTGCAACTTTTTATATCACAAAATAAAATGGCGACGTCCTTGCGGCTCCTCAGTGGAGCCTTCACAAAGCTGTATAGTTATGGAAAAAAGTTGCCAGTATCTTTCTCACGGAGATATTTATTGTCAGAGGCATACTCATGCAACGAGGCTTGGAATTCATATTTGCAAGATCCAACATTGAATCAGGTATTTGTTGCATTTAGAGTCTACATCTAGACCTAGACTAGACTAGAAGAACCAAATTTAGAGAGGTAGATTCTAAAATTTAGACTAGATCTAGAGTCTAGATCTATATAGATCTAGTCTAAAGATCTAGATGTCTAGATCGTTTAGCATTCGGTAAAGCAAAGGAAAGAAGTCAAAGTGCCACTGCATCACAATCAAAGTTTTCACTCATCACCCGTGGATCTAGATTTAGACTATGATTAGTTCAAGAATCAGCAGATGTATTCTAGCCAGAACCAGTCTTTGCGGCATTAAGCACAGTAAGAGACAACAGACCAAATATCAACAGAAATTTATGAATTGGAGTACCAACACAAAGTAGAAATTTCAGTAAATTTGGGAAGATGCATCATTAACAGATTGTAACATGATGTTTTGTGTTTTTATATCATGCCACCTGAATGGGTCAGATCCGGGACAAATGAGACATTGGTTGCTGGTTGGGACCAGATTTTGCCACAAGTATGGTAATTTGGATGGTCATGTTTAAGGACCTTGTCTATCACGTTATTGTTGAAAATTTGCTTAAATTACAAATTTACTTAAATTGTGAGAAACTTGAAAATATTTAAAACGAACTTTATTTGAAAACTTTAAAACTGAAAAAAAAAAAAGGAGTGTTTTTCCCTTAATGAAATATGCATGTCATTCAAATTTACCAAAGAAATAAATGGTCATTTGATTTGCTATAGAAAACGGGAAAATTTTAGCAGAATCTCCTTCTATTTTTAGGTGTTTCTTGTTTGCTGCATTTTAACTTTGTGATGTCATTATGTCAACATGAAAAAATTAAAAATGTCATTATCTTAAGCTTTGTCTGATAATTTTCATTTTAAACCAAAAAGTAATTTAGTGAAAAAGCCATTTTCTGCAGGTTTGGTCATTTTCCTACCTTGGCAAGTAATTTAGAAGAACAAAATATGTAAAAAAAGCATAGCATACATGACATCTCCTAGAAAACTAAGCAAGGGAAGTCACACATGCAATCACAAAAAAAAACAAAAAAAAACCACGTTATAAACATGGAACCACACCATGTGGTGAAAACTGGTGCATTGAGGATAATTAGATGGAAGCTTTGGGGGGTCAGTCCTTCTAAAGCATAACTTGACTACAGTATATTATCCAAGATGTAGACCAAGGATAGTAGTAATTCAATAAGAAAAGCATCGCTAGGACAAGGAGCATGCTGCCCTGAAGTTGAAAAAAAAAAGAAGTTGGCTGTATATTTTTACTAATTACACATTTTCTTTCAATGAACAAGGCATGGAAACAGCCATTGTTCCTATTGCTTGCTCACAATCCAGAGCTGTTGATGATTTCCATCTGACAATGAACAGTAATAGATTTTTATTTAAAGTGGATGAAGTGTTGTATGACATGTACTTGCATTGCGCGCTCTGATGATTGAAGAATTTCAGAGACAATTGACCTTTAATGATATACATGTAAATGTTGCCAAATGGTCTACATATTGATGTGTGGTTATTTATTTTTTTTATCCACCCTGGCAAGGTGAACCTGAGTGAGTTTGCATTTCAAGTCCGTGACCAGCTGGAGAGGACAGGCAGAGTGTCAGCTGTGGATATGAACATCCTCACTCACCAGTTCCACAACATGGACGAAGATGAAGTGGAATTCATGGCAGATATTCTAGCCAGGTCATTGTCTGTCTTGTTCATGAATAATTTGTGATATATATATATATATATGTCAGAATGTTATGAGTTAAGTATTAGTTGTTCCTCTTCACTCCTAGTGGAACACAGAGGCTCAACAGTTGTTCCTCACTTTCATTGGTCTATGGTGATCTGCTTCACTTTAGCTTGGTGGCATTGAGCTCTGTATTCAGGTTTGCCTCCAAATCTGTTCAGAGCACCCTTATTTTGTCTTCCCTTGTGGTTCCAGACAAAATCCTGTCAGATGTCATTAGTTGGTTCTTTCCAAAGTGTACTTGACCACTGCCATTTT
The DNA here is from genome assembly GCA_039654565.1 of Peronia peronii. NCBI lineage: Eukaryota > Metazoa > Mollusca > Gastropoda > Systellommatophora > Onchidiidae > Peronia > Peronia peronii. The sequence goes on from JBCEWB010095134.1 coordinate 6,917, forward strand.
CTTCTCATTCATAGTTTAATTTTTTGGCTCTGAGTTATTGACATAAAAAACCAGTGTGGTATAAAGCATTTTAGGTTTATCAGGTGCCCAACAGATCTTCTCTTCACAACTTTTAGAGCTTCAGAGGGTTTTTTTTCTTATTTCATGTGTTCAGTATAGAGATATGGATATATAGTGTTTCATCCCAAACAGCCCTGTTGAAAGCCAGTGATTTTTTAGCACAAATTTTTTGTTTTTTTGCATGTCTTCTAGATCAAGGGATTTTGTGGAAAAAAAAAAACCCAAACAATTCAATGACGATGCACTTGCTGTCAATAAAATCAAAGGCACTGTACCAATAAGATCGGACACTCTCTCCTTCACATTACTGAAAAGTGCGTGCATAGCCGCGCCCCCTCCTAATATGTACACAGTCTTCTTCACGTCATTAAAAAATGCATTGCCTGTGTTACCAGTTTGTTTTCAGGATCTGGATCAGTGTGTGCGCTAACTCATCTTTCAGGATCTTTTCCGGAAAACAAAAAAATTGCATGTCATGGTTCTAGAATTTGTGTAATCAATGTCTGCAGACCACTGCCCTCCTCTTCTTGGTTTCATGATTGCTGCCATTATTCTTGTTTACAGGTTGTACACTTTCAACCCTTGGGGGCGGTGCACATCGCAGTAAATGCAAAATTAACCAGTAAATGCAAAATTAACCTAGTGTCCCATCTTACCTGTATAGTGTCTTTGACAAAATCACATTATTTTTGGTCATTTCGATTTGAGGAGCACCTGATTCCATTATATTGTGTCTCAATGATGGAAAATATATGTTTACATATGAACAGTGTGATCAATCAGTCACATTAGGCGGAAATTGCTAGATGACACTATTTCATTTGATTTTCCTATTCAGGTATAACCTCTGTCAAGACAGTTTTCCAAGAAATGACTCTACCAGCCATTCCATCATACGAGGTTTTTTGAACAGCAATAATGGGAATCATCTGGCGGGGCTGTTGTTGGATCGCTTCACCTACGGTCTGTTCCCTAACCACTACACCCTCAACCTTCTCATGGACTGGTACATCAAACACAATAACTTTGCCAGTGCGGCAAAAGTTGCTTACCATTCGATGCTTCAAGAAGATTTTTCTAACTCCATCAATACCCTCCTATCACTTCATGCCACAGTTCAGTATTTGTTAAGCACCAACATTGATGATTTAGCCCCACCCCCGAAAGAAGAATCGGATGGGGAGGAAGATTGGATAAAAGTCAAATACATCAAATATCCTTATTATGACGACCATTTTGACATCAAAGATGAACGCTTCCTCTTAGGCAAAACACTTTTCATGTTAGGAAACGCTGAAAGTGTTGATCTTCCGACAGACTTATGCAACAGTTTAAAGATCATTGGCTGTGCACTTTATCATAAATTTTCCCGAGGTTTAGCCTTGTTGCATGACATTGCAGACTCAGCCAATGGTGTTCTGTCACAGAAGGCGTTGGATTATTTCTCAGAAAGTTTAGAAAAAGTTGAGGCTCGAGATCCAGATGAACCAGAAGTAGAGTTAGAGCTAAGGACAATTGATGATGTCATCCATCGCATGCTGCCAACCAGCGTCGAGAAAGAAAATTATCAGCAGGAATTTGCCAAAATCAGAGAACAGTTGAGTTCACAAGGCAGAATTGTAGCTGATTATGATTTGGGGAAATCAGTGGAAGATCTAGTCACCAAAAATGTGAGCAAGTATGAGGAATTTGAAATTTCTAATCAGTTGAAGTTATTCCCCGTGTGGTCTGAGGAGCGCCGAGCAGAGCTGCAGCGGCAGATTGACGAGTACAAGAAAAACCAGAGAATTGAAGAGATGAAAGAACAGATAAAAGCTTTACAGGAACAAGAGGAAATTCTCACCTACTTTGATTATGAGGAAAAAATCCGTCTTACTTTTGATGATGAAGAAAAAATCTCAGACCCAAGTCTGACTATATCAAAGTAATGAATGTTTTACAGGGTGATTGTCCATTACCATAATTTTTTTCTCATTAGGGACAAGTGACATTTGTTCTAGTTGTGTGTTTCTGATGAAAGTCATTCATCACCAGTGCCTGAAATCTTGCATAATGGGATTGATGTGCCTGCAAAATTTGGAATGTCCTCACTGCTCTTTGGTAATGGCATGAGTCAGATTTTTTTTCCAAAATACAGTTGATGTCTTAAGACATTCCTGAGCTTGAGAGCTATCAAATTGTCATTAAAATGTTAAAAAAAGAAATGCACCAATACAACATTGTTTCAATTCAGTAAAATCATAATGGCATATTTCATTAACATAACCCTGTTGATACACAGTTGCATAAAAAGTCAAGCTCATCAAACAACTTGTGCTATTATCATTTTTTTTTCAGTATCTGGAAAAGGCTGAAAATGACTTATGCCATCAACGTAAAACAGTGACAATGTCTTCTTATAAGCTGCAGATGATGTGATTGCATGTTACTGCTCAGAGTTACTTATCACTAGGGCCAAAATCTTGCACCATGAAAGCGGGCAGACTGACAAGAGAAGTTGAATGTTTATAAGTGCTTGGAAAATTTAGATTGTATCGTGCTAAAGTTGTCTGTCATCTTTTAGTTATTGTTGTTTTTTTTTTTTTACAATCATTAACGTTAGTCAGTATCTCATAATTTAAGTGTATTTAATTGTTTAACTGTTTTTCTCATAAAATGCTGCCACTGCCCAGTGGAAATGTTTCAACTCAGTAAACATTTTGTAATTTTAAACCAAGGCCTCATGGGTAAGCATCAAAATCAAAGGAATTGAGACCTAAATTACAGTTAAAGTTGAAGATTTATTGATCTCTCAACCATTCAATTTATCAGGACATTCCAAGGATGCCTGTTTTGACCCGCCATTTTTGTCGGTCTCTAATCAGATAGTGGGTTGTGGCAAAGCTGAGCTCCCACACACTCTCTGGTCTAATAGTGGGCTGTGGCAAAGCTGAGCTCCCGCACACATTGTGATCTGATAGTGAATTGTGGCAAAGCTGAGCTCCCGCACACTCTCTGATCTGATAGTGGGTTATGGCAAAACTGAGCTCCCGCACACTCTCTGATCTGAGAGTGGGTTGTGGCAAAACTAAGCTCCCGCACACTCTCTAATCTGATAGTGGGTTGTTGCAAAGCTGAGCTCCCGCATATGCTCTGATAAATGGTCCACCCACTTCTAGTTGTCTGATTCTCTTTTCTTGTTCTCATTGACTTTTACTGAGGTGCGGCGTTACAATTAGCTGGCTTGTGTTAGGGTTTAATGGGCACATCAGCACGATCACAACTATGTTGTGCTGAATACGGTAAGATACATTTACAAGTCAAAAAGCTGATCTAGTATATAGAAGAAGAGGACAGAGAGCGAGACAGGAGACAGGTCACCTTTGGAATGTTGGAATCGCATTCCATGGGAGACATCCCACCAGCGGCGGGCTTTCACTGCCTACAGATGGGAGCAGAAAACCTACTTATATACCTCGGGCCCCGTGGGGGAGAGCTGTGGAGTCCTGTCTTGGTTAGGTCTTGAAACATGGATGCCAAAGTTCTTCATAGGATCCTGTATGCTTATAGATTTTAAATTCGCAGCTGCAAAGAGCAATAAATTAATATTTTTTAAGGAACTAACAATTTCAGGGACTAGCAAAGTTCTCTAAGAATATATGAACAAGTGGAACATGGAAACTAATCCATCAGTTTGTAATTTGAAGAAGTGGTGTGGTGCTCTTTGTCTGATAGTTAAGGTAATGACTTTTTTTTGCATATGTGAACGTAGTGTCTGGCATGAAGTTGTTTTCTTTTCAGTACCACATTTAATTTAAGGCAAATGAGTATAATGCAAGAACTAATGGTGAGCGTTACAGAAATTTGTTTCTACCAACAGCAGTACGGTTATCAAGCTGAAGCAAAGTTTCTTGTGTTTGTCTTGTTCTAATGCTGTGAGTGATATTTTTGTCTGCCTGCAGTGTGAATGTCTTCGCATCAGCTTGTGAATGGAATTTTATTTTGACGACAAATAAAGTTTACCTTATCTTTATCTTGTCTTAATACTGCATATGTATATTGTACTATTACAGAGAACAAGTGTATACATAATGGTAGAAATGTGCACCTTTTGACTGTGTCTTGGTTTGTTTGTATAGCATTTTATGTTACCTATATATGTTTTATCAGTCATAACTGCTAGCACATCAGCTCAAGTAGCTAACTTGCCTTTTTTTTCTGTGTTAGACACACTGACATTCTAAATCTCCGTTCCACTGAATCACAGATCTGCCACACATATACATGTATATGGAGCAACAAATTTCAGAAAAACGTTTTCACATACACTCTATATCATACACTGTAATAGGAGGGGGGTGGGGGGCGCGAGGGGAGGGAATTGCCAATAAGGACAAGACAAGGCAGTGAAGACAATGATGCAGACTGTGAACAACTACCATCACTTTGATGAGTTAAAGTCAGTTTATTCTCCTTTATTACAGCTGAAATAATCATGTATCAATACAATAATAAATGATCAAACTTTATTAACAATTTCATATCTTGGGATAGGCCAAGTATCATCCATGGACCATCAAAACAGCTTTCTGAAAGTGAATCAAAACAAGCAAACAAACATATAATGCTGACAAACAATGAAACTCCAGGATACCCTTAGCATCAGTATGTCGCAAAAATACAGGCATATGTACATGTTTGTGTACATGTATCTGTTTGGTTTCAATACATGAGTTAAACAAAAACAAAAATCATTGAGAAAGACTTTTATAAACTTAAGTAGGCTTTATATATGTGAACAGATCAAGCAGAAGGATACATACACATGCTTACTGCCTTTAAAGAAGGATTGTTTGCATAAGTTTTGATAGTACATGGACCTACTTGTGTTCTGTAGCCCACACCAGTAACTTCACTTCAAAGCTCTTTGGGATCAGCAAAATGAAAAATATTATCAATATCATAAAATTATTCATACATGAACAAACAAACATAGCTACTTGTGGAGAGGAAATGCAAACAGCATCAAATGATCAGATTTAAATTCTGAGAAAACTGGAGTTACTTGATTACATCACTGACTTGGGACTGTAAAACCAACCTTTGCATGTATGTTAATATGTATTATATTTGCTTTTCTGGGACAGTGAAGATTATGGTTACGCTTTTTATAAGCTTTTCAACCTCCTGATGTGGTGGTTATCTCAGTCATTGTAAAGGCAGTGAAGGAACAGGCAATCTACAGTCGAGTCCGCTTAAATCAAATTTGCCGGGACCAACCTAATGGGTTTGATTAAACAGAGTTCGTCTTCCAGTTTTTAACAGGGGGGGGGGGGGGGGGGTGCAATTCTCGAACGAACTGAGGCAC